>CM076582.1:1455445746-1455598652 GCA_034641835.2 Pinus albicaulis
AGACATCTTGCACCCTCATTCATGATTTGCATAATGAATTTCATCTCTTTATATAGGTTTATCCTTTTTCAATACCATGAGGCAAAACAATACCATGAGCCCAAAACTACCTGGACGGGGTCAATTAGGGGGATCATTACCCAATACCATGGGTCAATACCATGGTGGTTACCCTTGGTTTTGCACTTTTTGAGCGCTTTAGCCCATACGCGACTTGGCACGTTCTTTTCCGCGTGCATACGCGACTTCCCTTAGATAGATCCGCGTATACATAGAGATATACTCTTTTCATCATACTCTGAGTACATTCTGAATTCTTTTCTTCATTGCCTTTTGTACACACTGTAGATACATCATATTTTCTTCATCAGGAACATATTCTTTCAAGCACAACTTCATCAAGTTGTCATCATCTTCATCAGGTGGGTTGCCTTTCAAGGACAACACTCAGCATCATATTGTCAACAAACATTATATCATATCAAATTTACATCATTTACTAATTCCATCAAGTCAAGCATAACTTCATCAGGTGGTTTGCCATCAAGGACAACACATGTCAATAGTCGCATGTCTTCATCTTCATTTAGTGGGTTGCCATCAAGGACAACACTCTGCATCATATTTCCAACACCAAGGTCTCACCCAAAGTCGTATGGGAGGGAGCTGGAACCAGGTTTCCACACCCTGAGAGAAAGTAGGAAATTCGAGATAGATCTATGCTATAACTTACTTGGTTCACACAGAGCGAGTCCGTTCGTAGCTCTTTTAACAGTGTAATCAGCATATAACTAGAACAGAGCTATTTGATCTAATCAGTACATTTGTATCCACATGCGCATTCCCAAATACCATCAGAGAGCACTATAATCGCAGCCAATATCAGATCACATATATACTTAGTCTAATTCTAGAACACAGATACATTTGCATCTTAAATAAACATCACATATGTGCTTCAGCAGTAAACATAACCAATTCAGATAACACACAGATACTTTAACAATAATTCGCATTCAGTAACATCAAAGATCCACTTACAACCGAAACACAGCCCATGCACACAGCCTAGCGGGGTCCACAGATAGCAGGACTGAGGATCTTCGCGTACACAACTAGTAGGAGTCCTTACCCAAAACACCCAAATAGATCTTAGCCATTCACATGTAGCATTAATCTATCGACTTACTTACTAACTATACCCATCTATATATCTATTTATAATATCGTAGCCTTCGCTATCATATGGTCTGCAAACTATGGTTTTCAGATCCTAGAGCTACCCTTTTACCCATTACAACACATTATCGGCTTTGATCCACCCCAAAACCCCTACGCAGGACTGATTTTAACAAAATTGTACCAAAAACGCAGGTTAGGGAAACTCATTACAATAGGCCCCAACACAATCTTGTGACTCCTCCCAAGTCACTGCAGCCATGGATTTTCCATATTCACCTGCACTAGCCTGATCACATCAACCAACGGGGGCAGCACTCCTTCATTTTGCGCAGCAGTGTTCTGAGTAATATCCACCAACTTCTACGGTGATGAGCCTTCTATAGCAGCACTCACGCTCTCCAAAGTCTAGTTTAGTTGCTTAACTGCAATATTGACGTCCTGAGAGAGGTTGATGGCTTCATCAACCCAAGTCTTAAGGTGGTTACTAAGAACCTTATTTTTCTGGCAAAGCACTTCAATGCCATCTCTAAGAGCGTGGTTGGTACGCAGTCATGCCAGGTGTTGAGCGGGGATAAAAGTAGGCATAGTGGCTTCCAGATGCTGAAAATATTATTCCTTCTGGCGCATCTCTTGAGTATGTTCACATAGGAGAGGATCGCGTTGCACCTTAGACCACAGCTGCATAGCTGTCTCCAACAATATTGCAGCCTGAGAAATGTGATTTGTGATGACATTGGTGGCCTCTATGACTAGCGTGGCTCATTGGGCCCTTACCTTAAGTGGCATTTCTGGTTGTAATTTGGTCTGCAAGGCTGCAATCTATTGTTCCATCTCTCTTTGCTACCTGGATCTTAGTACTCAAAGCCTTTCACACTCCAAAAAATCCCTCAATATTGGCTTGGGCAGTGTTAGAAGCCACGATATATTTAGTGGCATCTACGGAGATCCTACTGATTAGGCGTTCCAACTCTATCTGCTTCATGGTTGCGAGGGTACATGCAGCTTATGCCTAGGACACCACAGCGGTTTTCTCCACAATCATCTGCTCAACTGTACTGAGCTACTAGTGCACCCGTCGGTCTCTGTGTTGAATCTCTTTGAACAGGGATTTGTGGAGGACCTTTACTAGTTCATGTAGTAGTCGGGCTAGATACAATTGTACCTATGTGCAGGCCTGGACTTGCACTCCTAAGTCAGGTGGAATTAGCATGAGGGCTACACTTGGCAGAGGGCATAGGCGGCTTTCCGTTGTAATGATCAATGTGCTACTTGTCACTGGGGCCTGCTGTACCTGAATCATACTTGTTCGCAACGTGTCAATCTTGAGTTGCAGAGCTAGAAGCTCAGACTAGAGCATAGAAACCGTGGCCTTCTGCTGCTCTTCCAGGGCCAGCCATTTATCTTCTGCAGCAAGGGTGACTGCTTCAGTGATCTGCTCCAAGATTTTATTAAAAGCTTCTACAAGTCCATTTGGTTGTGGATGATAGAGGATGCTTTTCGTGTGGTGAATCCAAAATTCTTCAGTCAAATTCTGTATTGTTTCATTAAAAAAATGTGTACCTCAGTTGCTCATCAAGATCTTTGGATGTAAAAACCTAGATATAATATGTTCAAAGATAAAGTGCATAGCAGTGTCTGCAGTGCAATCCTTAATAGCTTGTGCTTTGGCCCATCTAGTCACATAATCAGTCGCAGTGACAATGTAGCGCGCACCTGTCTTCTTCCCTGGCGTGTTGATGAGCTGAAAAAAATCTATGGCCCATTTTTAAAATTCTTACAGGGCCATCTGCGATTGTAGGCACATTTCGTCTGTGTGCGATGGTCTTCCCGTCCTTCGGTAAGTGTTAAAGGCTTTGAAATAATTGTGAGTCGCTATGCAGTGTGGGCCATCATAGCCTGACTCTCAGGATCTTCGGCGTCATCGCCTTCAATGATAAATACCCTATTGCTATGCCCCTGTGGGCTTCTACTAAGATGGTGTGCCTTTCATGCTCAAAAATGTATCTTCGCGTCACCTCGTCAGCTCCCAGCTTATACAAATGACTCACGATGATGGTAAAATCCACTGTGCAGGTTACTAACTCTTTATTCTGTTGTACCGAATACTCTGTAGGTGCCATCCCTGTAGTTAAGAAGTGAATGATGTCGGTGAAGTGTGCATCCACTACCTTAATAGCAAATAACTGCGCATCAGGAAATCCTTCTTCTAGGTTGGTCGGTTCTTCGCCACTTTTGATTCGGGATAAGTGGTCTGAGAAAAAATTTAACTTCCCCCACTTTATCATGATATGAAAGTCATATTCTTGAAACAACAGTAGCCATCAACATATTCCCCTCCCCCCCCCAACACAGGCTTATTCACTAGGTACTTCAAAGCTGAGTGATTTGTAAACATCTTGAAGGGCCCTCCTAACAGATAGTGCTGATATTTTTGTAGGGCATATACGATAACCAACCCGTCATGCTCAGTGGTGGAGTAGTTGTGCTCCATACTAGAGAGTTTTCTACTAGAAAATTCAACTGGATGGTAAATGTCTCTGTCTCCAGGGTGTGTAAGGACAGCTCCCAGGAAAATCCCTGATGCATCTACATGAACATGGAAAACCTTTGACCAGTGAGGAAATATGAGAATAGGTGTAGAGACCGTCTTCTCCTTGAGTAGTTCAAAGCTCTTCTGACACTCCTCGTCCCAAAAAAATTAAACTTCCTTCTTTAGCAAATTTTCCATAGGTGTTGTGATCAGCGCATACCATTGAATGAAATTCCTATAGTAGCCTGTGTGTCTGAGGATAGAGCACTGCTATTTTTCAGTCGTAGGTACTGCTAGGTTGATGATAATTTCTATCTTGGTGGGGTCAACCATCAATCCTTTTCGACAGAGTATGTGACCTAGCAAGATCCCAAAGGGTACGTAAAATATGCATTTCTTGATATTCAAGGAAATTTGGTGTTGTCTACACACGTCCAACATCATGCACAAGTTTGAGACGTGCTTCTTTACCAACCCGAAGATGGTCTAGTCATCAAAATATACCTACAAGAAATTATGGATGAACTCCTTGAATACTGCGACCACCACCCGTGTGAAGATGGAAACGAAATTCTTGAGCCCAAATGGCATGAAAGTATACTGGAATGATTCCCATTTAGTGGTGAATGTAATCTTGCTGTGATCTTCAGGTGCAATCCTGATTTGATGGTAGCCCAAGAACCCATCCGTAAATGAGTATGCTTCCTGCCACCCCACGCTATCGAGAATTTCATCTAAGAATGGAATAAGAAAGGGGCCATGTACGCATGCGTCATGAAATTTCCACTGGTCAACACAGATCCGTATCTCTCCTTTAGTATTTTTCTCCTGAACCACCATAGGACTTACCCAATCTGATTGTTAAACTAATTTGATGATGCCTGTGGCTATCATTTTTTCAAGTTCTTCCGTGAATTTTTGCTAATGCTTGGGGTTCAACCGATAAGGGTGCTGCTTCATAGGGCATGCATCTGGTTTTAGGGTAATGCAGATGACCCCTAGGTCCCCTGTAATTCCTTTGAGTTCCAAAAATTTCGTCATAAATAGGTCCTAGTACTAGCTGAGGAGTTATGCGACTCTTCCAACAGTATTAGCATCCAATTTTTCCCCTATTTTAGGTAGCTTGCATTGCTCCTCTGTCCAAATTTTGACTTCTCACAACTTTGTAGGCTTAGTGACATCGACAATCTACAGTGGGGGTCCAACAACTACACGCTCTCTCTCTGATTCCGGGATATAGTATTTCATGGGTCTTAATCACCTTCCTCCATTGAAATATTGTGACAGTTGGAAATATCCTACATCTGCGTCTCCCATGTTGGTGCCCATGTGCCGCAGAAGCGTGTGATTCATAAAATGCTAAGGCATCTATATCCTACAGAGCTTCGTCGAGTGCAGATGTTCTGCTGACCAAACTGAAGGGCCCCTCCAAACGTGTCCTTCAAGGTGTCTGAGTGGCAGGTGTGCTGGTGTAGTTATGCATCTAAATACCATGGATTGGGTATTGGCCCCAAGGAGTGAATGAACAGGTGGACCCATTCGTTCGTAGTTCTTCCACACCATTCCTCCATCCATGCAAACCAGTGCTTGTGCAGGTCCCCTCAGCCAAGTAAATTTTTTACGCGCAAGTGAACCGAAGGTTCAAACCATAGGACCATCATCTTGCGACACTCTTCCCAATTCTGGAACGTTCCCTTATGCGTGTCCCACCACCTAGCAATGTTTGCGCACATGGCTAGATTCATTTCCCACATCCTTCACTCCCTTGGGACTTCAGCTTCAAATGTTCGCAAAAACTCCCTAATACTACTAGAACCATCAAAGCAGGGTAGTTCTCTTACCTCTAAGGAGATGCACCGGAAGTCCTTGGTGATCCTAAGACATCGCAGAGCAGATACATCATGTAGCCGATTCTTCCAATTTTCTATCTCCCCATCAGAGTCAGATAATAATTCGTTTTCCTTCTCCCAGCAAAGCACAACATCATTTGTAGGATTGATCTAATCCTCATCTCGCGCGGTTATTTTATAGATGTGATATGCATCCTCTTCTTCGTGCACTGGCTCTATATACCGCTCTCCTTCCATAGGGTATAGTGGGACTATGACCCTCGTACCCTCATTCTCGAAGACCATGCTTATTTTATTTAGGTTGATAATGCCTCCAATATATATAGACCAATCCAGTCCCAGGAGTGCAGGATAAAGGTCTGCATCTTCCATATTCTGAATTACTTCAAAGTCAGTGCATACCTTGACTCCTCTGATATCTACCATAATCTTTGACAGCCTCCCCAATGGTATGATATTCTGCTGGTTAGCCATGCACAGCTATATAGTGGACCATTATAGCTTAGGCTCTCCCATCCTCTTCCAATTTTTCTTGGGCAATACGTTCGCATCTGACTCCAAGTCCAAGATAACTTGATTCTTTTCATAGTTGCCAATTTGCGCCGTTAGCCGCATTTCCCAACCATTTCGTTTCTTATGCTTGCAAATTTTTTACACATCCTTAACATCTGTGAGAGGGTTAGTTCTTTTTGCATAGCTATATATTAATTCTTGAGGATTTTTTATAGCCTTCTGGCTCCGCAGTAGCTTCATAAATGCCTGTAGAAATGGCTTAACTTCGTCATCCGTTCTTAGGTTTGTTAGAGCCTTGGAAGTAGATGCCTCATCCTTAGAAAATTCTTTGCGAGTTGTGATGAAGGTTTCCCTTTCCTTTTGTAGGTCCAAGCTTTCATGTTTTACAGTTGCTTTCTGGATAAGAGGTTCAGTCATGGCTTTCTCCTCAACTCCCCTAGTAGCCATCTCGCTGCGCGTTATGACAGTAATACTTGTTCCTTCATCACGTAGTTCTGCCTTGACCCTTTGCACATTCTGCATAGGTGTCTACGTTTTTTCATACATTTTTTCTATCAGAATTGGAAAGTCTTCAATCACATGGTCCAATTGTCGACGATATCAACAAGATTGCCTTACAAGGTTCAGACAATCCCTCATGAAGTGTCCTATTTCTCCACAGTTGTAACATATCAATTGTCCTCTTTCATGACCTGTGCTTCCACCCCCTGCCCATTACTGAGGAACCTCCTCTCCTTGAGGAAGATAATGGTGAAGAAGGGTCATCTTGTACTATCTATAAGTTTCCTCGATCTATCAGCAAGTGATAGGTCCGATAGTTATGCTCGTCATGTCCCACAGAGGAGCAGAATCAAAACCATTGTTGCTTCAATTCTGGAACATAAGCACCAATATGGGGATAGTGGTTAGTTTCGTGTATCCAAGCAACATGACAATCAATGCACCATAACGTCGAACAACTTGGCCATGCAGCCTCCTTAGGGTGCAATGGGCTGGGTCCCCCAGCTTGTATTTAATCTATTAGTAGAGAACACTGATCTTGTGTTTCAATGTGCATTACCCCGTTATTTTTGCAGATTCTATATTTCAATGTGCATTACCTCCAACTTTCCCTGGATCTACTGCACCCAAAACTAGGCATCGTCTCTTAGCGTAGGCTCTAATTTCATAGCAATCTCCAAGGCTTTCTCTTGCATTGCAATCTCCTATTGACCCATAGGCCTGCGCAGGTGAGGTAGTAGCATAGCGATAAACAATTACTTATGTTTCCTATCATCATAACGAAATTCCCCATCTCTAATAGCCTTCTTTAACTGTTAATCAAGTTCCCATACCAATTCATTGGTTCCATGTTTAATGTCTTTCAAGTCAACCACTATTTGACAGTAAGACTTAGGCTTCCAAAACTGTTGTTTTAACAATGTCTTAATCTCTTGAATAAACAGATCCATGTTTTTTCCTACGTACCCCATATGCCACTCCAAGGTGTTTCCTTCAAAAGCGAGCGATAGTTGCGCTCTCTTTACAACGTCGGTAGCCACATTCTGCGCAGTGCATACTTATTTTGCTACAAACCAAAATCTGTCCATATCTTCATCCCCTACACCCTTGAAAGTGGGTAACTTCATGTGGGTGGCCATATCTTCTTCTGGTGGTGCTAGAGGTGTGGGTAAATTCTTACCTCTATGCTAACTTGAAGGTGGAGTAGCTAGAAGAATATCTCCTCTGTGTGTAGCTGACTCTCATAGAAAATTGTAGATAGATCTATCCCCTTCTCGATTGGTTTGGTAATACTTACCACTTCGAGTTGTACTCTCGCTCTGATCAAAGTTCATTCATTCGTTGTGGCTAAATAGAACGCCCTTTTCGCACAATAATATTTTTATTAATAATGGAAATGATTTTAATAACTTACCCTAGAAACCTTTGAAGAACCTCTAATCTACTTCGTAATAGGATACGAATTGATTGACTACAAATTCTGTCACAAATCCTCCCAGCACGTTATCCGCCCAGTGGTCTACCGTACTGGTGATGGTATTTTTATTCCTTTCCAACTATTGAATCAACTCTGCTATCCACTGTGTAACCTGATCATCCTTCCAACAGGTCTGGAACTCTATGAGCCTTGCCAATCACTCCTGAAGCTCATGCCAAAAAGGTTACAAAGAAAATTGCATAGACTTCGGTGAAGATGTAATTTTTCTTCCACTTCCCAGCTGTCAGCTTCGTGCTCCAATTCTCCTTTACATAAAATCTAGAATCTTCCTTTCAAACTAGTCTTCAATTTCCACTGAATCAGGTCTCCAATGACCTCGTGGCATTACCTGATCTCTCTCTCTAAATTCTTCAGTTCTCGGCTACGGAACCATTTGTTTTCTTGAGGGGTTCTAACCCAATTTCGGAGATTAAGGTTTTCCAACAAACCCCTGTACTATTGTCCCATTCGGTAATAAACTACTTGCACAGGGCAAGGTCTCACCCGAAGTAGTATGGGTGGCTACTGGAACCAGGTTTCCACACCCTGAGAGAGAGTAGGTAATTTGAGGCAGATTTGTGTTACAAGTTACTAGGTTCACACATAATGAGTCTATTCGTAACTCTTTTAACAGTGTAATCAACATATAACCAGAACAGAGCTATCTGATCTAATAAATACATTCGCATCCATGTGCACACTACCACATACCATCACAGAGCACTATAATTGTAGCCAATATCATATCACACATATACTTAGGCTAATTCCAGAAAAAAGATACATTTGTATCTTAAATAAACATAAAAAATGTGCTTCAGTAGTAAACATAACCAATTCACATAACACATAGATACTTTAATGATACTTCGCATTAAATAACATCAATGTTCCACATAAAACCAAAACACAGCCCGCGCACATAGCCTAGTGGGGTCTGCACACACTAGGACTGAGGATATTCATGCACATAGCTAGTAGGATTCCATACCCAAAACACCCAAACAGATCTTAACAATTCGCATGTAGTATTAATCTATCAACTTACTTACTTACTAGACCCAATTATCTATCTATTTATAATATCGTAGCCTTCACTATCTTATGGTTCGCAAACCATGGTATGCGGACCCCAGAGATGCCCTTTTACCCATTACAACACATTAGGGGCTTTGACCCACCCTAAAACCCCTACGCATGACTGAATTCAAAAAAATTGTACCAAAAACGCAGGTTAGGGAACCCCATTCCAACAATTTTAAAAGTGTTAAAAGTATTCATAACAATACTTTCCCATAGTGACCATCTTACCATTATCCACATATAGTCAATGCTTTTCTTTTATAGGCAAGGTGAAGTACCTGCAATAAGGGTCCCACATCCATGAAAACAAACTATTCCAAAAATATGGAACTCCAAGGCATAACACCATAAGGAACATAAATCCATTCTCGAAGAGATATGATAATGAATTCCAGAAAGAAAAAAATAAATGAGTAAATGACAGTGTAATGTTAACATTAATACAAAGGCATCGCCCCACTACCAGTAGACGTCGATAGCCTCCACACAGATGCCTTTTTAATGCCAAAAAATTCTTGTGTCCCAACCATTATATATAGATTCAAATTCATTGAAACAGATTTACATTTTTTTTTAAATTAATTGAAGGTCACTGTCCCGGCTTGGTAACCACCTAACGACAGTTCCATTCACAGGAGCTAACAAGAAAGAAGAAGTTGGCTCGTGATGAGACCTCTTGTCTTCCATATTTTCAACTAAAAGCCATCACCCTGGCTTGGTAACTAGTAGCGGTAATTTCGTTCTTGTTAGGATTCATGACAATGGTAGTTCATCTCATAATGAGACCTCCTATCCATAAATTAATTAGTCTTATAAAAATTGTTATTAGAATAAACCTTAAATAGGCTACTTAATAGTTTGGGAGGCGATTATTCTCCTCAAGAGCATGGGATGGCATGAAAAATTTTCAATTACTAATATTTATTGGTTGGTCCGTCTACCCTGAAGACTCATTTTAAATAAAAAAATATTATACAATGACTAAAATTTCCTCTTATTGATCATGCCAGGGTTCTTGTAACTTATAGTTTTGTAGGCCTGGTCCACCATAGGAATATTCTCATCAATACCTTCAAAGAGGAACTTAAAAGGTTTCTTGGATGATATTTATTGGTCAATAATGAAGGTCACTTTATAAGACATGATGCATTAAGATTAAATTTCTTCTCACAACTCTACCAATGAGAGTGCATAATAATAGAGACTTCAAAATTTATGCTTTTGAGAGTTAAAGTTTCAAGAGTGATGTTGTAAGAATTTTATTTCAAATGAAATTTTTATTTGATTCTTTAATACGCTACCCTAATTTAGAGAGAGGATGATCTCCTTCAAGTGTAGGAGTACTTCCAATTGAACTAGGTGCGTAAAAAAACACTAAATATACTCACACCCAAGTTTAAAATTAAAACTTCAATGCATACTGAAGTATGAGAAACCAAATTATTTACTTGATATGGTACTAAGAGTTTCCAGTTAATGAGGGAATGGAGTGTGCTCACAATTGTTTGCACTAGGCTTCAGTAGGACCGACATATTCAAGGTTCTCCAACTTGTACAACTCTTCCACCACTTGATGTTTGCACTTTTTATATTGACTAGGATGGTCAAGGGAAATTCTAGGATTTTCTTCTTGGTGACCTTCAAGAATGGTTTTCTAACAAGTTCCAATCATATATTTCTCCTCTAGTGGTGTATGGATTAAATTTTCTTCCCGAGGTAAATGTTATGTGGTAATAGGGGAATTTTAAGAATTCACTCCTCTCCCCTGTCTAAAAGATATGGCATTACATTTAGTAGGGGAGTGATTAGGAAAAATAGGCGTTTTAAATTCATGTGCAACTTCATTATCAAAATTAGGATTTGGTTTCACAAATGATTGGGACCATAGAGAAGGATAACATGGTGGTGCATTGAACACAAATTGTAGTTATTGTGGCATAGGTAATGGGGTTTTCGTGAGGAATTTCCCTATAGAGGAGGCTCGAAACCATCCTTGATTTTGTGGGAATATATGGCTCAAACAAGAGGTCCAATGTGGCCATAAGGTATGGTATAGAATTAGAGGAGGATTATAAGTATTCTATAAAAATGATAGGGTTATATATCTATTGACGAACCTGTTGAGGATAATAAATGTTATTCCGAGTATTAAATGATGGCGAGTTTTGATTTATACCCAGTTGTTGATTTATTTCCTTACATGATTCCTTAAATAATTTTTTAAACCCTGCAAGTGATGGGAAATTTATTAGGTCATCCTCCTTACACTACTTTTGTTCTTCCTTCGAATCATCCAATTGTAAATTTAGAGAAGCTTTTGTAACCCCTATTTTTGTAGTAGATTCCAAAACTTGGGAAGAATATTTTTGATAATTATTACCGATCTTGGAGATTCCTCTTGAATACCTAATGCATAATTCAAAAAAATCATCATATGGTAAGTGAAAAACATCACCTTCTCCTATCAAATTGAAATGTTCTAAAAATCATCTTTTATTCCTTTGAGTAGGACTGTTTTCAAGGTCTCCTTTTCAAAATTGTGTTTATGTTTTGATTTTTGAAGTTTGTGTCAAAATAACTCAACATAGTCCTCCAAACATTCATTTCCGCATTTTTTATTCCAAAAATATCTTTATCAGCTAAATAATAGTCTTGGTACTTATTCAAGAATACATTCTTCATGTCTTCTCATGTTTGAATGTACTTCCCTCCAAGTTTCATGAACCGTGAAAGAGTTGTTGCTTTTAGAGTAAGAGGAAACACTTGCAACCTTTGAGCATTATTAGAATAACCATATCCTCTACAAGGTACTTAAAACTCAAAGGATAATGTTTCTGGGTCTTCATTTTTCAAACCATGAGATGTTGGTAGTGAAGATGGGGGAAGACTATGCATTTGTGCCACTCGTGGATCCTTGATAGGGAATTCAAAAGTAACAATGTTTTTCATTTCTTACCAAATGAACAGAGGCTCTCCATATACTACTTGGAGAATCCTTCTTCAAATGTTCCTGCCAATTGATCAGTGAAATACATTCATTGGATTATTGATATTAGCCTCAAACTCCCCATTGAAAAATGCCTCAAAATACCATTTCTCCTTTTTCAACAAGCTAGTTCATATATTTTGTTAGCACATGGTTGAATATAAGGGGTGCGGGAGCACGCGTTTCTGGAAACACCCAAAAAATGGAAAACCTTAAAAAGAATGCAGGAGAGAAACAAATGAAAACAATTGGCTTTGTGGAAAAAAATTTGCAAGGAAAAAAAATAGGTAAAGAGAAAACCAAAATGCAACAAGTTACCAAGGTCAATCCCCTAGGCGCCTCCCTGGCAACGACGCCAAAATTTTGGGAGTGATAAACAACCTAAAATTTAATTGTCAATCTGGGAGTTCGTAATCTTAGAGGCACAACACTGGAAATTCTAGAGAATGACTTCAACAACCTACACTAGTTAATACAATGATACCACACCATTTTGGAAATTAGGAAAATAAGAAAGCACCTTGAAAAAAATTAAATAAAATGAACACTAAATTCCTTGTGAACAATCCTGATCAATGAAGTAAACATTTAAGATTATCTTCAATGTACTTATGAGATAGAGCGATGATTCGCCTATTTAGGATATATGTCTTCCTCAAAAATATTCTTTCCTGCACTAAACTATTGTTCTCGCACCGCAACAATGTTCATGTACTATAACATTGTTCATGTATTGGAAGTAAGTTTATGAATCTTAAGTATTTTTTGTACCTGCACTGAAGATTTTGACCTTCATACAAAAGCTCTAATTCCTTGTACCATAGAAATTTTTTCTTGTACTATGTTTTCAGATTACCTTTAGAGAGTAAAAAGTGTGCTAACTAGTGAAATAAATTGCAAAGTGTACAAAACTTTGGAAATAAATTTCACAAGAAGAAATATGATTCAACTAAACTTATACTCGAAACAAGAAATGATTTCAAAGGTAAAAGTAAGTATTTCTTAAAAGAGGAAACTTCTTTCATGCAATTAAGGAAATTATCTAATTATGTCAGCAAGATTCTTCCTAAGATGACTGTTCATATGAATCAGATCTACTTCTTAAATTTTTTAACTCAAAAGGAGCATTCGATAATTTAACATGAGATTCGATCCCTTCCTAAAAAATGTTAACGGCAAGCACAAATCCTTATGTTACAACAACATTTATTCCATGTTCATCAAACCACATTTAACTCTTAAGATAAACTCCAAATATTAAGAATGCCTTTGTTTTAGAAATAAACACCTACTTCCAGAAATAAATAATAATATTGCAAAATGAAATAAGTAAAAATTCTTGTGAAAATTAACTAAGGAGATTGAATTAAAAAATCGATAATGCACTGGTACAGGAAATGTGCTTGCACTACTCTCACAGAAATATAACAAGCATCGAAAGGGAAAATTATAAAAATTAAAATAAAAAACAACTAAGCCTACATACCATGGATTCGTAACACATAAATTGAAATGAAATAAAACCTGTTACTTGTGAAAGAATCGATATAAATAATTAATCTATAGTTTGCACTTAAATTAAATTAAAAAACTTTTAAAAAATAGAGAAAAAGTTGGGATTTTCTCATTTGGAATATAATATAAAGGATTGTGCCATGTTATTTTATTTTTGTCTTTCAATCTTATGGTGATGCATCATAGAGAGGTTGAGTTTCCATATTTCGTAACAGGGAAATCAGTTGGTTGGCACTATAATATTCATCCAAATTTTTCTGCTAATATAAATAAAATTCCTAGAAGTATGTCTACTCGACATACTGCTCTTCCTTCAAGAAATGTTCCCAAACACAGTCATCCACCTTCTGCAACTCATGATTGCCAGTTCTGCATCCCAAGTATATCCTATCAAACTGAAGCATCTAAACCTTCTGATCAAGAGACACAAATTTATAGTCCAGAGATTAAGTCTTTCAGTCTGCCTAGAGCTCCAGGAGATCTTCCTACAAAAATCAATGAGAGATATTTAGAGCCTGGAAATTCTAGAAGAATTTTCAATAATGGCACAAAGAAAGCAGAAATCCAATGGTTGTCTATGAAGGATGTTGCAGATCCTGATCAATCTGAATCTTCCAAAATGCAGAATTATTCAAATTATCAGATTGCATGTATGTTACAGAATATGGATGATATTCCTAAAGATGTGCTTGAAGTTAAAGAACATATTAAGAGATTACATACTGGTTATAATGAAATATTGGGCACTCAAAATGAACATAGCCAGCAGTTGAATGATATTAATTCTAATATGGGAATTTTATCTAAATCTCTTGATAATCTTCGAATAGCACTCCCTACACCTACTTCTCCTCCTCATTACGGAGAAGTAGCCTTGTCTAGTTCCAAACTTGCATTAAAATCCTTTGACTCTTCATCGCCTCCCCGAAGCATTCTTTTTAAAGGGGTAGAGGATATTGGTAAATTACAGCTAGACAGAATACAAAAAGGAATTGATTTGGCCAGAGAGAAAACCGAATTAATGAAGACTAGGCTAAATATATTTCCTTCACTTGAAAGTTTAAGACTCCCAAAAAACTATGTGAGTCTAAAAAGTTTGATTGAAAATGGTCAACCATCTACTCATAAAGAGATCTTGGCCATGTCAGGAGTTACTGCCTCTCAGAGAACCCCTGGTGCACCTACTCAAGGTGAATCAAGTTCTAAGAGAAATATAAATGAACCTTTTAACTTTCCTAATAAAGGTTCAAGGACACAAGATGAAGAAACTGCTCATGATGCATCAGCTAGTAGTCCTTTTGGAAGATACTCTGAAAAGTTGCAGAACATGCAGATAAAAATGGAAAACCCTTCCAATAAAGGATTTGGCAATACTTTGCTTGTCAATCTTGACTACCTTAGTTATGAAGAAGTGATTGATGTTTTGCATAATCTTCATGCTTGGGCTCTCCAAAGAAAAGCTGAAACTAAGGGAAGTTGGACTGATATTGTTACTCAAATTGTTTGGTCTTTCACTGGGTTGTTAAAATGTGGTGGGATAAGTTGTCTGATGAAGAAATGAATCACATTATAGAAAATCCAGATGATCCCTTAAAAGATCTGTTTGATGCTCTAAAACATGAGTTTGTAGGGATAGTGCCGGAAGACTCAGCCCATCATGCAGAACTATTTCTATCACAAAGGCTATGCAATATTGATTATTTGCCTGAATATTATTGTGTCATGTAGAAGTTATTATATCAGGCTAATGATTCACATAATGTTGCTTATTTAAGATATTATATAGCCTCACTTCCAGGAAAGATTCCAGATTTGATTAATCAATATATCAAAGAGAAGAAGGTAAACCTTGAAAACTCATCTTTTGTTGTTGTCCATCAAATGGTAGTATCTGTACTACAATCAGAATGTGCATCTACTAAAGCTAAAAATAATTTCAAAAAACAGATGCATTTTAGTACAAAGATGTGTAATAACTTCCCAGAGACATTTGATTTTGGTTGTCATTCCAAGTCCAATAAAAAGGTCATGAAAAAGAAAGATGACTGTACATGCAAAACAACCAAGTATTTTCCAAGAAAGAAAAAGTATTATCCTTCTAAGAGATATTTTAAAGGACGAAGGATAGTATTTAAGAAAAGGACCAGACCTTCTAAGAAAGTGACTTGTTTTATTTGTGGGAAAGAAGGTCATTATGCTAATACCTATAGAGAAATAAAAGATAACAAGCAGATGAAAGTTATGAATATTTTCTCCACCATGCATGATCCAGAAGAGTGGGATCTTATATCTCATTCTGAAGGTGAGTACTTTGAGGTATCTAGTTCTTCTTCTGAAAACAGTGACAGTGATATTCCCGATATAAGAAAACTAGATTTGAGTGATTCATCTGACTCAGATGAAACATTTATTGGTGAAATAAAAATGTTATCTTCATCTAATGATTTGAATAAGAAAATTGCAGCAGTCAAGGCAGAGCTGGATCAACTTGCTCCAGTACATTTTACTGCTAGAAGAAGATTGACAGAAAAGCTTGAGAATCTAGAAAAACAGTTACGTGCTAAAAGAAGAAAAGAAAGATTCTCAGATGATGAATTCATAGAAAAAGAATTTGATTCCCTGTTCAAACCTTTACAGATTACAGACAATATATCAGACTTAGGAATGAACAAAATCAATTCTTTAAGAAATCATATAAGACAATTAGAATCTAGCATTCATCAAACAAGATTTGAAATGCTTCATTTGTCATCAAAATTGCAGAAGCTGATTGTTGAATATGACGATTGCAATTCTAAATTTTCAGGTCTTTTGATCCAAGATGTTCCTATAGCTAGTAGTGATTCTAATGTTGAATATGTTAAAATAATGGGAATTGGTGACAGGATAGTAATTCCTATCCAGATAAAGGTGCCAAAGATAAAAGAATACACTCTTGATGCACAGATTGATTCTGGTGCAATGAGCAGTGTGTGCAAATATGGAGCAATCCCTAGTTATTATTGGCAACCTGTTAAAGTTAATTTTAGGGCTATCACAAAGGATATAATGGAAATTAATCATATAGATCCTGATTTTCCCATTTATTTGAATGATGTTGAAGTCAGAATCACTTTGTACAGTTTTAATTCTGGTTCAGATATTTTTCTGGTTCAAGACTTTCTAAATAAACTTTTGCCGGTTACATTTGGGAAAGGATTTGTTTCTTTTATGGAAAAAGAAAAAGTTGTCAGTTTAAACTCCTCCAGTGATTACCAGGTCAGGGTGTAGCCAACAGAGCAAGATTTGGTTTGTTCTAGTCTTCAAGATCTTACAAAGATCAATAAAATTGTCAAGAATGTTGAAATTCATGGACCAAAAACATTAGAAAAGATATCTGATAAACTTAAGAAGGATTGTACTACTGGTAGGCCAGATGCTTTCTGGACTAGAGAAAAGTATTTTTTTGCACTTCCTTATAAAGAAAGTTATGTTCCTAAACCTCAGAAAGCTAGTGCAAATCATATGAGCCCTTCTGAACAAGATTTGTGTAAACAGGAGATTACACAACTGTTAGAGAAAAAGTTGATTGAACCTTGCAAAATTCCTTGGGCTTTGTCACCTTTTTATGTTAACAAACACGGTGAGCAAAGAGAGAAGAAAAGGCTTGTGATTAACTACAAGGCACTAAATGATGCTCTCGCACCTATCGGATATCCTTTGCCAAATAAAGAACTTTGCTTGCTAAGATAGCCGAAGCTAATATTTTTATTAAGTTTGATTTTAAAAGTGGATTTTTGTGATTGTGCTATTCACCTGTGAGATACAAAAGCTGCTTTCATTGTTCCCATGGTGGGTATCGATGGACGAGTGATGCCTTTTGGTTTGAAGAATGCTCCCTCTGAATTTCAAAAACATACGGAAGACATTTTTGCTGGGGAAGAGTTTATTATTGTATATATTGATGATTTGCTTGTATTCAGTAGGGATGTAAATACTCATAAACAACACTTAGATGGTTGGCGAGCCAACCAACTGATTTCCCTGTTAAGAAATATGGAAACTCAACCTCTCTATGATGCATCACCATAATATTGAAAGAAAAAAATAAAATAACATGGCACAATCCTTTATATTATATTCCAAATGAGAAAATGTACATCGTGAGATATGAATCCATCCCAGGAGGAGGGTGATACCAGAATAATTATAATCATAAAATTGTTGTAGCATCACCTGCATTTCCTATCATAGTTCTACATTAAATACGATCCCTTAGGTCTACAACCTTGACAAAGACATAACATCAACTTAAAATAAAATTTTCGGCTATTACAAAATGCTAATTTGAGACATATCGATGAAATATTGATCTTTAATTTATATTGATTTCTCTCTTGCTCTGAGTCAAAATCATGATGAAATTATCTTTAACGAAAGACCCGCATGGTTGGTGATTTGTCAGAGAGTGTAGGAACCGCCAGTGGTGCAGGAATTGTACCAGAAAAAGTTCAAGAATCCTATTGGAAAAAGTGTATGAATACATGGTGAGAAAAATCTCTATTGGAAAAAGTGCAAGAATGCGTGGTGCAGGAATTGACATGTTGTGTGGGAGCACGTGATGCTCGAACTGGCACATGTTGTGGGAGTGCGTGGTGCAAGAATCCATGGTGTAGGAATCCTACCGGAAAAATTGAAGGAATGCTTGGTGCGGGAATTCTACCTGAAAAAGCGCAGGAACGCTGGTGCAGAAATTGACACGTGGTGTGGGAGTGTGTGGTGCAAAAAGATGGCCTCTATTAGAATATGCATATAATCAACTCTGTAAGCCTGAAAACACACAAACTATTATTAATGATGATTTTAATGTTTCGATATCCTTAAGAGAAGGGAATAGCAAACACTTACTTATTATCTCCAAGAATGCACAAAAATACAACAATGAGTTATTCAAGCTAAAGAAAAGCATGAGGGGTTTTGAGTAAAAGGTGATATAAAGAAAGGAAAAATAGAGGCCCAACAATCGGATGCAATAAAACCAGCATTAAAAGTTTGATCGAACCTCATTTTTATAAAGATAGTGGCCTGCATTCCGCAACAAGTTTTCAATCGATTGTCTGCTTGTTCGTAGTGACCCTTAGAGAGTTATGGGAGAATTGTGTTGCACTTGTCGATAGCTGGGAGGTTCATTTTTCTCTTTGTGTGGTGGTGTGTTTGTATATTTGTTCGCACTGACTGAGAGTGCCGAGAGGATTTTTTTTTCCTTGGAAATCAATGGGAGGTGCATTTTTCCCTTGTGTGGCGGTTTGATTATGTTTTTTTTTGCATAGTTTCTAAACTCTATTTTTTTGCAGTGTTTGCAGGTTTTATCATCTTCTCTCCTCAGCGTCTCCTTGTGTCAGTGGCATGATTATGTATCTTGTTCGTTAGCTTTCTCAGTTGCAAGTACGCACGCTAAATTATTTGGCTTGCCTACTGAATTCTCCCTCTCTGTACATGTGTCTGGGTGTGTATCTGCTTGCCTAGTGGACCTTAAATTTGAAAAATTTATTTCTATATTCTGACAAGACCTTTATTCATTCCTATTATTTTCTAAATTTATTTAGAATAGTGCATAGTGAAATATAACAAGAGTTAATATGTGTTCACTATAGAAGTTTTTTTCACAGTTTGTTATGAATTTGATAGATTTATGTTTGTAGTGTTGTGCCATACTTATTTTCATGGCTATTCATTTTCTATTTTTACATAGAAAGTAGTCATAATTCTTGAATGAAAAATACTAGAGTAATAACTTGAGCTTAGTGATTATAGTTATGAGTTCATGCATTCCTATTAGCTCTCATTATGGTCGTAATTTCATGCTCACCTGTTGCTCTATCTTCACGGTTAGTTTCTTTATATACCTGCATATCGAGGGACTAATGATATTGGGGTTGGGTTGGAAAATTGATTGGATGATAATTTCACCTGATTAGGTGATGAGGTTCGACATAAATGCCGATATCAGTCATCTTCAATCCATTCACAGAGCACGATTCATAGTAGAGTCCAATTCACTTAGTACGATTCATTCACCTTCTATTTTTACACCTCCAGACCTAGACCTCTTAGCCCTATCAAAATTTCTTAATTCACACATAGTGGGGACAACACTTAGAACCGATGACTATACCCACGTACCTGCTTCACCAACCTTAAAACTTACCTCATCCTCACACTTACTGCCTTGCATCTGATTCCTTGAAATATTGTGGTTGGGGCACCTTCTAGAAATAATTCCTCATGAGTACTACTGTATGCCTTTTAGTGGTACATAGTTTGAAAATTCAAAGCCTAATATATGTGGATCTAGCAGTAAAGTTCACAGACTAGTTTCATTATTGTCTAAATTTATTTAGACTAGTGCACAATGAAAAATAACAGGAGTTAATATGTGTCCATTATAAAAAAAAATTTCAAAGCTTGTTATAAAATTGATACATTGATGTTTGTAGTGTTGTCTAAGTAGTGGATAAAATTATAATTTTTTTGTTAAAATATAATTTATTTTATTTTATTCGCTACTATTATTTTTATGTTTAACTATTTTAAAACTATTGATAGATTGATTTATATTTTGTAATTTATTGATTTTCTCTGTAATTTGACTACTCTTTTCGTTCGAAAGATACTCATAGTCAGTCTTGTATTGTTTAGTCATATGAAATGCCTTATTATAGATAGCCATAAACCTTCATCTTAGATCCTGGGAAACCACCTTCCCTATTCATTCATTACTTCTAGAATTGATGAGATCAGATCAAAAGATTGATATATTGTGGATTATCTTTAATTATTTTAAATATTTTGATATATTGATTTGTATTTTTTAATTTCTTGATTTTAACTACAATTGAACTACTCTTTTCGTTGGACAACTACTCATAGTCAGTCTTGAATTGTTTAGTCGTTTTAACTACCTTATTATAGACAACCAAAAACCTTCAGCTTAGATCCTGGGAAATTGCATTCATTATTCATTCCTTACTACCAGAATTGATGAGATAATATCATATGATTGCTATATTAAGGATTATTTTGAATTATTTTAAAACTATTTATAGATTGATTTCTATTTTTTAATTTCTTAATTTTCTCGGTGATTGGACTACTCTTTTCATTGGATATCTACTCACAGTCAGTCTTTCATTTCTTATTTGTTTGAATTTCCTTATTATAGTCAACAACAAACCTTTAACTTAGATCCTGGGAAACTTCATTCGTTATTCATTCGTTATTGTTAGAATTTATGAGATAATATCAAATGATTTCTATATTGTGGATTCTAATGATTGTTTTCTACTTTAATGAATTCAACTTATACAGTCGCATCTCAGAAAGGGTTTGGATTACTTACTAAATTCTCCCTTTTTCTATGGTTCTAGGTCAAAAGCATAGACTAACTAGAATGCTTTTCTTTTTGTGTTCGATGGCGTTCTAGCTCTGATGTCTATGTCTTGACTGCCTTTGCCCCTTATGATCTCTCTTTTTCCAATGTATAGGGACATGATTGAATTATAGATTTGGGTGGTTTTTTCTGGTTTAATGGAGTTGGTTGGCTTAACTTCTATATTATGGATTCTAATGATTATTGTCTACTTTAATGAACTCAGATGATTATATACAAAATCACATCTCAGACATGGTTTAGGATCAGATGATGTGGGAATAAATTAACCTGACATGCTCTTAGTAAGCCACTTTCCCTAATTGAATCTCATTTTTTCACAACCGGTGATCCTCATACATATTTGAAGTAGGTCATTAATTTTGGCACCCCACCTTCCTTGCATCTTTCTTCTATAGGTAGTTCCATCCATCCATAAATTAATATCCTCCCTATCAATGTTGGCTATCAAGGTATATATCATATCAATGGTGACTTGGCATCCTCCATTCTAATATCTTGGAAAAAACGAAAAAAGTGTCTTCCTACTCGCTCTTCCGATAGATGAATTTGGTTGGTCCTATGGAAAACAGGCACCTGCAGTGGCACGCTATTCACCAGATTCTCTCCCTAACACACACATAATTTCACTCCACTTTCCCCTCCCTATCTGTGCTTTTTAATTGATCCAAGACACACTCCAAAGAAAGAGATTTAGAGACAATGAATGACATTGCCTTTGCATATGTATCTGTGCATATGTTTCTGGGTGTGTTTCTGCTTGCCTAGTAGACCTTAAATTTTCCAAATATACTTATAATATGAATCAAAACGTTTTCCAAATTTTCTTATAATCTGAATCAAAATGTTGGTTTCTTTGGCTTTCCTACTAAATTCTCCCTCTCTATGAACTGTGAGAAATTTAACTGTAAGAAAGATAAGCTACAATCCATTAATGTCACCCCTTAGTTTTAATCTCTTGCATGTATATCTAGTTACATATATGTGCATATGTGTCTGGGTGTGTATCTTCTTGCCTAGTGGACCTTAAATTTTCCAAATTTACTTATAATATGAATCAAAATGTTGGTTCTTTGCCTTTCTTGCTAAATTTGCCCTCTCTTTTAACTATGATAAATGTAATTGTGAGAAAGATAAGTTTCAATCCATTAATGTTACCCCTCAGTGTTGATATCATGCATGTATATCTAGTTACATATCTGTGCATATGTGTCTGGGTGTGTATCTCCTTGCCTAGTGAACCTTCAATTTGCAAAATTTACTTATAATTGGAATAATTTTTTTTTCCAAATTTTCCTATAATATGAATCAAAATGTTGGTTTCCTTGGCTTTCCTACTAAATTATCCCTCTCTATGAACTGTAAGAAATGTAACTGTGATAAATATAAGCTACAATCCATTAACGTTACCCCTAAGTGTTAATATCCTACACATATATCTAGTTACATATTTGTGCATATGTGTCTGGGTTTGTATCTGTTGGCCTATTGGACCTTAAATTTTCCAAAATTACTTATAATCTGAATCAAAATGTTGGTTTCTTTGGCTTGCCTTTGAAATTATCCCTCTTTGTGTGTAATGATCCTTTTTCGGGATTCTCAAGATTCTATTTCAAAGATGGAATATAGAGGCATTTATTGGATATGTCACCCTTCAAATAAACGGTGAGATTCAGAGACTTCCTGGCCAACTGTAGACTCTATCTATAGAACTTGGAATAACCCCTTTTCAAGAATCTCAACAAGGCCTTCAAGGAAAACGTTGTATAAGGAAATATGAGGAATAATAACATAGATCAGGGCTAGGATCCCCTCATTTATGCTGTATTTGACTTATATATGGAATTTCATCAGAAAAAAAATAATTTTAAGCACATTAAATAGATCTCCCACAGTCAAGAATAGCTAGAAATCAGCCAAAGAGAAGGGTTGTTGCAACATGGAAACCTAGCAACCAGAATTGCTCAATTTTGGCTGAAACTCAGAGAAGGTCAGAAAAGGATCTGATATTTCAAAGTTATGACAGTAAATCAGATTTATATTTTAGCTTATTGCCTCTACAACATCTTACAAAAATAACTAGGGCAAAATCCCTTCAGAAATTAGAGCTGCAACTAGGAATAAACTGCAGAAATACATAAAAAAACGTTATTTTTTAGATGGTTTAGCTGTTGTACATTACATTTCAGATCTATAAAATATATTTGCATAAAAAATAAGATCTAATATAGATATGGAAACTATATGACCTTAATAACAAGATCCATTTGGAATTACATCAATATATTGCATAATAAGCTGTAGATCTGAATTAGAAATTGCAGTGTTGCAGAGAACCCATAAATTTCTGAAGATAAATTTATTACTGAAAGAGATCAGATCTATAGACACATGGATCAGCAACCCAATCCACGGATCACCAATGGAAGGAAAGCCTAACACCAAGAGATCTTCCTCCAATCTGATAGCAAACTGAGATAAGAAAACCCTCTCACAAAATAAAGCAGTATTGAGCAGAAACTGCGCTGAGGGTGAAGGAGACTAAATAAACTAAATGAAATTTCATATCAGATGCAAAATATGGATATAATCTCTCTTTGGAGGCTAAAAGGCACACTCCAATAGAAAAATCCTCTCAAAACAAGCTAGATCTAAGCAGCTCTAGAACACCACTTGCTGCAAATGACAACAGCTGCAAAACTCTCAATGGGAAACCGCTGCTCATGAAAATGAAGCTTGGTCTCAAACTATATAGTGGCTCACTTCAGCAAAGAAATCCTCCAATGATCCTCAAGGTAAGAGATGAAACCCCTAAACATGAATTCCAATCACAATCCTCCACTAAACAATAGAGAATGGTATTTGTCTAAGCAGACAAATACCTTAGAACCTTTGCTTGTTGCTCTCCTTCTTATTTTATAATATGAGAAAGCTCTTGCAAACCCGAAACCACTTTGATGAGTTAGCCCTCTTCACATTAGAGGCTCCCTTCTAGAACTGTGTAGTCCCTTTTGGAGATGCAATGAACCTAGATAGCGCAGTTGATTTGGTCAAGGTGGACCTAGTCTTTGGATCAAACCTCTTTCACACCTGCAAGTGATTATTTACATAGCCCTAATTTGTCTTCGTTCACATGGTCATTGATTTATTCGGACTTTTTAGGAGCTTTACATGTCCTCCTTTATTCATTTATTCATAAAACATAAATTAAATCAAAATTGAATGTTTCCTCTTATTTAAGGCTAAGTAGGAACATTACATTGTGAATTGTGAGAAAGATAAGTTGCAATCCATTAATGTTACACTTGAATGCTAATTTTCTGCACGTATATCTAGTTATCTGTGCATATTCGTCTAGGTGTGTATCTGCTCACCTCATGGACCTTAAATTTTCCAAACTTACTTATAATTTGAATCAAAATGTTGGTTTCTCTGGCTTGCCTACTAAATTATCCCTCTTTGTGAACTCTGAAAAATGAAATTGTGAGAAATATAAGATATAATAGATTAATGTTACCCCTTAGTGTACTTAATCTCCTGCATGTATATCTAGTTATGTATATGTGCATATGTGTTTTGGTGTGTATCTACTTGCCTAGTGGTGCTTAAATTTTCCAAATTTACTTATAATATGAATAATTTTTTTTTCCAAATTTACTTATAATATGAATCAAAATTTTGGTTTGTTTGGCTTTCCTACTAAATTATCTCCCTCCGTGAACTGTGATAAATCTAATTGTGAGAAAGATAAGCTGCAATAAATTAATGTTACCCATCAGTGTTTATCTTTTTCGAGTGGTATCAAAGATCTCAGGGTCCTTTCAGTTTCTAGATGCATCCATGAACAAAATGAAAAATTCCCTACGATGCGGTTGAAACTATTATGCCAATAGCACAAATCACTATTTAGGTTGTCTACTACATGTAACTAATTTTTCTGATAATATAAAATCCTGCCACAAAGATGGAAAAAATAGTTTAAAATGAAAATGGAAATTCAATTATTTTTAAAGAAACATAATCTATTTTTTGGGATCATTTCAATTCTGTAGGGATCACCATCAATGGAAAAGTATAGGTCTAGAAACAATATAAATAAAAACATAAGAATGCACATAGCAAAAAATTAATTTAAATGACGTATCCTGTGCATCCTTGTTAATTAAGTGGAAATCATGCTTGGTTGGAACCCTTCACGGGGCGAAATGACTGGTCCATGTCATACAAAATAGAATACATTAATATGCTCCCTGCATTTTTTCAACTTTATAACATATTGCTACAATTATCTGAGAACGTATTAGTGTGGCAAAAAGGACACTTCCCTACTATTGAACAATATAAGCTCATACTTGCATCATTTTTGGATTTTTCTCAAAATTGTTTCTGCTATATTTGGTAGATATTAAATTTTGTACATATTGGTCCTGACACACATTGAAGTGGCATTTGATTTTTTGTGTAGCCACCATAATTTGTTCCCAATGTAGTGTTCAAATCTAGCCAAATATTTATTTGAAAAGGTTTTCTAATCAAGTTTCTTTTGATCTCTTCGAGCTTAATTTATAATTAGCCTTTGATATGATTTTATCTTTCAAATCCAATATTGAATGGGGATTTTGTAGTAGTACATTTCTTTTTGAGTTTTTTCTTTTAGATTTACGATCTATGAGGTCTTCCATTTGACATATATTTCAACAAATTTAAATTGTTTTTGAGTTATTTCTAATTATGCTCTAAACTTCTGAATATGCTCCACATCTAATCCTTCTTTGATCATTTCTAAATAAATAGTTAATTATTTAGAGGCTAAGCTTTCTAACAAAGAAAATTCCATCTATTCATGACTTTATGAATGAATTATCCAATTTAACATTTTTCTCCAATAGGAAACTTGATTTTTTATCTAAGAATTTTGATTTCTTTATCCTTTTCTTTTAGAAGAGATGAAATTATAGTTTTATCATTTGAATCTTGAGATATTTAACATTTAATTTATAATTTAAATCAATAATTAATATTTTATGAGTACTATATGTAGTTCTTTCAGTTTTCAATTAATTTTCTAGTTTGTGAAACCGTATATTCAATTTATATCGATTTATTTTTTCTTGCACCAAGTCTATAGATACTATATTTATAGATTCCTTGAGAAATTTTGTTTCATCTTCTAGTGGAATTTTATTTATTAGGCCATAATGCATAACTCCCTTAGATGTTCTTCCTATTAATGGTCAATCAGATTTATATAATTAAGTGACTATTCATTTCATTATCAAAAAGCCATTTCATCTTTGTATTCTCCTAATTATTTACAATTTTATTTATAGCCTTAACAAAGATATTAAGGGATTATGTCCAACATTAGCCCAATTAATCCAAAGGGGAATTTGTGATGCATTTCATCTTTGTATTCTCCTAAATATTTACAATTTTATCTATATCATGGACAAAAATATTAAAGGATTATGTCCAACGTTAGCCCAATTAATCGAAAGGGGCATTTGTGAGCCCAAGCATCATTTTGAACATTTGAATTTTGGTATCTTACAAATAACATTTGAAGTTTGATAAAGGATAACATCGCACTTTATCAATCATTAGATCATTACATGAGAAGATATTATTTTTTTCTCTCTCAATATGTAATATCAAACATTTTGACATCTCTTTTTCCAACTATAGTAACTAGATGACTCTCTATATATTAATTATTTGAAGCTTTGGGCCTACCCTCAAATTAAGATTTTAGCCTTTCCTCAAATTAAACCTAGAGGCTACCAGTATAAAACCAAAAAAATTAGAAGCCTGATAAAAAATAATATCCCATTTTTCCCACTACTACGACATTCAATAAGAAAATATTTCTTCTTTCTTCCTTAATATCAACATTCTAGCATTTGTTTTCTGAATTATAGTAGTTCTATGAAGGTATTTTAATTTGTTAGAGTATGAAAAAAAATTGATTAAAGGAGAATGTGAAAACCAAATTTATCTAAGCAAACATTATTTAATATCAACATTCTATCATATATTTACTGAATTATAGTAACTCTATGCCGGTATATTGATTTGTTCGAGTATGAAAAATTTTTGATTAAAGGAGAATATGAAAACTGAATTTATCTAAGTAAACTTTATTTAATATCAAAATTCTAGCATCTGTTTTCTGAATTACAGTAACTATATGTTGCTATACATTAATTTTTTTTAAATTTATTCAATATCAACATTCTAGCATATGTTTTCTGAATTATAGTAATTCTATGTTGGTATATGAAGTTGTTAGAGTATCAAAAAAAATTTATTAGAGGAGAATGTGAAAACCAAATTTATCTAAGTAAAATTTATTTAATACCAACATTATAGAATATGTTTTATGACTTATAGTAAAGTTCTATGTTCATATATTAATTTGTTAGAGTATGCAAATTTTTTTATTAAAGGAGGATGTGAAATTCAAATTTATCAAAGTAAAATTTATTTAATATCAACATTTTAGCATCTGTTTTCTGTTTTCTGAATTATGGTAACTCTATGCTAGGATGTGTTGTTACTATAGTCTATCACCTATGTGTTGTCCACTATCACCTAACCAACCATAATGGCTAGGATGTGTTGTTACACATTTAGCCCCTGTCTTTTTTAACAACAACTATGCTTTCAAAATCATATGGTTATCACCTTTAAATTTTTTTTATCTAAATGTGTCTATCACCTCGAAGGGGTCCGCTATCACCTAACCAACCATAATGGCTAGGATGTGGTGTTACTCATTTTCATTGGAAATAAATTATAAAAAAATTACCTAAATTCAGGGACGGTCCTAGTTCTTTTAGAAACCATGTACATGTCATTTCTCAGAAACCCAGAAATTAGAAAATACAACAAGTAAGATTTGAAAATCACATTTCTATTATCTTCATAAAGATTTTAGCTAAATGTGTTTATCGCCTCATAAGGGTCCATTATCACCTAACCAACCATAATGTCTAGGATGTGGTGTTACACATTTTCATTGGCATTAAATTATAAAACTTATAGCTAAATGCAGGGATGGTCCTAGTGCTTTTGGAAACCATGTAAAAGTCATTTCTCCCATAAGTTTAACCATGTAGACGTCATTTCCCCCATAAAATTTGAGGCATTTTCTAGTGTTTTTGGAAACCATGTGCATGTCATTTCTCCCATAAAATTTAGCCTTGTACATTTTATTTCTCCCATAAACTTTAAGGCTTTTGCAATAGATCTTCATTTAATAAATTTTATTGAATTTGTTTTTTTCAAGAATAAAAAAGTCTGCTAAACATTGTTCAAAAATGGAAATTATGCATAGATGTTTCTTGGTATCCCAATCCAGGGAAAGTTGTGATTACATATGTGTTATGAAATATTGCGACTAACAAAGACCTCCAAAGGAAAATGAATATACCTAGAAGAAGAACAAACAATGAAGCATATTATATTGCACTGCTAGAAGGCTTGGGAAAAACTAGGGAGTATGGATCAAAGGGAATTGTAGTGTTTACCAATTCTGAACATGTGTGCAACCAAATGAAAGGAATCTACCAAGTTAAGAAGGAGGGGCTATAACAACTGCATGGAAAATCAAATAATATTGTTAGACAGTTTCAATCATTTAGTATAATACATTGTGAAAATGTTAAGAAGATGTCTGGTGATCTATTATATGGGGAAATTCCAATTCAAGATTCATCTGTCAAAGATGAATTAGTATTGTATGGGGAAATGGAAATTCAAGATTCATCTCTCAAATATGAACTAGTGTTGAGACGGTCTCATTCAAAATTTATTGATAATTCATCTCTCAAAGATGAATTAGTGTTGAGATGCTCTCCTTCAAGATTTAATGATGGAAATTGTAACATATCTTTGATATGTGTGTGTGTCTTAACTTATAAATGCATCATTTTTAATGACCATGAGTTTTTTTCAATTATATACAAAAATTTCTCCCACCATGTAAGCACAACATGGTGAACTCCATGTTTTATAAAATTAAAATGTTTAGGATTTCAACAAATTTTTGTTTCAAGTTATTTTTACATATCAATTTCTGCTTTGAAAGTTTTTTTTTTTACATAATTTATGTTTGTGCTCAACATTTGTGTACTAAATTACATCCATTTTTTGAATTTTTTGAATTTTTTTAAATATTAATTTTAAAAATAATTTTAAACGCCCACTGTAGATATCCATATCTATATCATGGAGGATGATCATTTGGCACGTGATTATTCATGGCAAACATCAATAGAATCTTGCTCCTCTACAAGAGAGGGGGGCCATGGTTCGGGGGATGTTCATGGTACTTATATTAAATGTGGATGCTTGTAAATCTCATTTGATATATAATCTTATCCCCATACATACATGTATACAAGTGGAATTTATTTTTATTTAATATATAATTTTATCCCCATGTACATACATGTATATGTATCAAATTGATTTTTTTTATCAATTTTGTGAGTTAAATTAATTTTTACTAAATTCAATTTTTTAGGAGTTTGGAGGAAAAGAGTATCTACTCAATCAATCGAGCTTGGCCATGGATCACACAATCATGGTGTGTGTCATGCAATATACTGAATTATATGTATGTATTTAAATGTATGTATGCATTCCTTAATTGATAAAAAACTAATATGTTTTTATGAAGCTTCCCACTCGTCGTGTGAGGGTGGTAGTGGTACACATTCCCTTGGTGGCCATTCAATAGATGGTGTCTAATCGCGTGAGGGTGCTGGTACACATTCCCCCAGTGGCCAATCAATGGGTGGTCATGATGGTTGTCAAACATCTCACAGTGGACATGATTCTTCTTAGCCATCTCAAGGTGGCCATCAATCTGAATATTATTTTCATTAAATTATTAATTTGTTAAATTATTTATATAATTTTCCTATGGCAAAAACAAAATTTGTACAAATTTCTTCACATGTTTTTTCATTTATACAACATTTTATATATTGATGAAGAGGGTGAAAAATTTTCTCGAAAAAGATGTAGGCCAGACCACATTATTCAAGAAGAAGGTTGTAGACCAATCACGAAATATCCTTCTGAAATTCCTGATTTACCTTGGGAAACAAGCATTCAAAAAGACACATTACTAAGGTGTCAATATCTTTATTCAAGATTGAAGAAATATCTTTTGTCTTTGAAACTCCCTGCTGAGAGTCCAAAAAGCTTAGAAACATTTACGCACTCTTTAAGTACACGTTTACGTGTTTAAAAAAAACTTGGGCCAACCACTGATAATTTTGTAGAAGTGATGAGGAAAAAAAAAGGAAATATTAATGGGTCCTAATACATGGGACGATGTTAAAAATAGAGTTACAAAATAAATGGAAAAATCTATGTTTAATTTCAAGGAATGGCCGAAATGAAAGATGGTAAACGTGAAATATTTCAAGCAACCTAATATAGCTTGCCATTTGTATGATAGGCATCTTGTAGCCTATGGAATACTAGCATGGAATGATGCGGTTACTATTCATTTTGCAAAATTATTTCATGCAGAATTATTTTTGGGAATGAATCCCAATTATAATGACATTCCTTTTGAATTTTTCTACATTCTCATTCAATTTTAAAACATTAATTTTTTTATTTTTTTTGTAAGTTCAGTAGTACCTTCCATTTTTCTCTTTGTTCACCTTTTTTTTTCACTCCATCTTCATCAAGATGTCCAGATACATCACCCTGATCAAGGAAGGGGATTCAACCTATGATGAGTACTACAATGCTATAACAGTGTTCCTCATCACTGTTTAACCAAGATGCCATGGACTAAAACATTAAATTTATATTTTAATACATATAATATAAATTTCTTATACATGTGTGTGTGTGTGTGTGTGTGTGTATGTATATGAAACTATGTCCAACATGGGACAATTGAGGGGGAACTACACGAGGTATTGCATGAAAATTTCATTTTTTATTTTCTTCATTTAGTTTGTTTTATTGAAGTTCTACATTGTCATTCAATTTTAAAACACTAAATTTTAATTTTAGTACATCTAATATAAATTTATTATATATATTCTTATACATGTGTACATATATATATGTATATGCAATTAGGGACAACATGGGACAATGGTGGGGGAACTACATGAGGTATTTATGATTTTATTTTTCATTTCATTTTTTTTATGAAGTTATACATTCTCATTCATTTCTGAAACCTTAAATTTTAATGTTGACAGGTTTTGTAGGTTCCCCATTCATCATATGATAGCACAAGGAGGCTCAGGAGGCTACTGCAAAATACATTGCAGCCGAATTCTCTATTTGATTGATGCACGTGCAACATTTTATTTGATCTTGTTTTTTTATAACTTTAACATGTGTCATATTTAATTTTCTATATAACTTGATATGTGTAACGCTATACATTGTTATATTTACTTTTATTGTTCATGATATACATTTTAAACATATTTTACATTTTTGATAGTTTAACTACATTTACTTTTATTGAATGATTTTAAATTTTGCATAGTTGTTACATTTGGCATGTGATCACATGTCATTATATAATGTTAAATTATATGATCTTAGATTATGTTTTGATCTTAAAAATTGTTCTTTTGTCACATGTTATTTAAAATGAATCTTGATTGAAATTGCAAATTACAAAACACATGTGCAACATGTTATGCATTTCAGTAAGTGAAAATGTTATATAATAAGGTGTAAATGTCTATTAAAGGTGATATTTATGTACATTTTGCATGATCATGTGTCATTTAAAACAATCATCTCTATTGTTTTACATATTTAATTTCATGAATATATGTAACAATGATTTAATTACATTTGCATTTAGTTGTTACATTTTACATACATGATGACATGTTGCTATAATGTTAACTTACATTCAATCTTAGATTAAATGTTTTGTTTTTAAAGCTCAAGCTATTTTTTCATTTGTTATTTAAAATGAATTTAGATTGAAATTGAAAATTATCAAACACACGTGGCACATGTTACACATTTGAACATGTGCGAATGTTATATAATTAGGTGTAAATGACTATTAAAGGTGATATTTAGGTACATTTTGCATGATCATGTGTCATTTAAAACAATCATATCTATGGTTTTAGATATTTAAGTTCATCAATATATAAAAATTATTGAACTACATAAATGAATTAAATTAAATTAAATTTTGAATATATGATGACTTCTTGTTATAATGTTATCTTAGATTCAATCTTAGATTAAATGTTTTGTTTTTAAAGCTCAATTTATTTTGTCATTTGTTATTTAAAATGAACCTAGATTGAAATTGCAATTACATAACACATGTGGTACATGCTAAATGCGTTTGTACATGTATGAATGTTATATAATTAGGTGTAAATGTCTATTAAATGTGATATTTAGGTACATTTTTCATAATCATGTGTCATTTAAAACACTCATATCTATCGTTTTACATATTTAAGTTCATGAATATATAACAATGATTTACATACATAAATTAATTTAGTTACATTAAATTTCGAGTATATGATGACTTGTTGTTATAATGTTAACTTAGATTCAATCTTACATTAAATGTTTTATTTTTAAAACTCAATTTGTTTTGTCATTTGTTATTTAAAGTGAATATAGATTGAAATTGCAATTACAAAACACATGTGGTACATGTAAATGCATTTGAACTTGTATGAATGTTATATAATTAGGGCAATGATAACAATCATAAAATTTGAGAATTGCATTAAAAAATATTCAGTACACAATATTTTTCATTAACGTACATAGAAAGGATACTATGCATGTGAGTTGATAGTAAATAGGAAAATAAAAAACACTTACCACACATTTTTCATTCAAGAATGAATATTATAATTTTCTTCATATGTGTAAAACAAAATCATACATTAAAATGTGCATTATATCAAATATTTTAGATACATGAATGTTTCTATAATGACATAAAATTAACTAGAAAATACCAGAGAATGTATGAAATCGTTTAAGACCAAAGAATATACATGTATGTGTACATGTGTATAAATTACTTGTTGTGTGAATGTGTCAAAACAATTTACATGTGCAAACACTTGTACATAACATAAAATATACATATTATAATAATTTAAAACTTAGGAATGCACAAAAATAAATGCTAACAATTTCTACTTGAGCTCTATAAGTTCTAAAAGACTAATCCAAGGAGAAGAACTTGTTGGGCAGTTCAATAAACAAGTATATAATGGAATGCCATATTTAGTTATCTTTTCATGATCATATTTTCACATTTTCTATTTCTTAATTTTCAATTTTTTCTTTGATTGAACTTCTATCAACTTTGTGCATGTTGCACACACCAAGTGACTATATTGACAACTTATGACATCAAGTTCATAGTCTTGAAAGTAAAAAAAATCTTGACTTTGATGACTTTGTTGTAAAAAATAACCTTTGAGTATAATAGACCCTCTGTCATTTATAATCCTGTTATCAGCACAATTTTCCAATAATTTCACCTTTCATTCAGTGTAACACATCAAATAATACTTCACGTTTTCTACATTATTAGTAGGTACAACTATAACGAAAACATATCTTGAAAGATAAAAAAAAACTTACATAAATTTATATCATAACTAACATGAAAATTTAACTTTCAAATTAACATGTGTACTTGATTTTATTATCTATTTCTAGATCTCTATCATTTGAAAGCAATTTAAATGTTAAATTCTCTAACAAGGTTAGAAACTCGATCACCTTTAGATGATACTTGTTGGAGCAGGGTCCCTTAGGATGGCAATTTTGGGGCAAATGTTAGTATTTTTGTTAGTTTTGAGTCGTCTGTGCTAGACAACGAAGATCGAATGGGCTTTGGGGCAGTTCAAAGTATCTTCATGAGTTGTAATGGGTTAAAACGGTAAACTAGGGTTCTCAAACCATGGTTTGAGGACCATAGTATGAGCTTAGGAAAAGGTATAAATAGAAGTCTAGATCGATTCAGATAAGTAAGTTCATAAGATAATTGATTGATAAATTGATGTTATCACTCTGAAGTGAATCTGTTATAAGTGTTTTGTGTCTGAAAGGATCCTCCTGGCTATGTGTGTGGATACCTTATTCCGGCTGCATGCAGACAATGCTGGCTATGTGTGTAGGTAGATCTAGTAATTTGCAAGAGTTTCTGTGAACTCTAAAACATTTTCGTGAAAGAATGATAAATAAAGATCTAGTTTTTGAAAATTAAATTTATCGAATGCATATGTGATTCACTTTTGTGTATGAACTCTGTTTCTGTGTATGATTTATGTTTCTTGCAAATGATTTATATTATCTATGATCGGATCGGGTTGCATATCTATTTTTACTATTGATGTGAATGATAATTGCATAGATCTATTGCTCTAAAGGTTGAATTTTATGTTTTTAGAGCATTTAAATGGATTCCAGATCTAATTTATGTGTGCGCGCATAGGGTTAACTTGTGTTAATTGACATAGGCTTTATGGTTAGGGTTTTAGGTATACAAGACAGTATATTGAATAAGCTAGATCTATAGGTGCCCACTTCATTTAATTTTCTCTAAGGGTGTGGAAACCTCATTCGAGCACCCCCCCATACTGCCTCAGGTGACACTTTTACCTGCACAAGTAGGTCATTTTTGAAAGGGAAAGTAGTAAGAGGGTTACTTTTGTTACGCACAAACTCTGAACCTAGTTCAGGACCCCTCAAGCCAACAAATGGTTTCGTTTCCAGGATCGGCATCATTTTGAGAGAGATTAGATGTTGTGGCAGCTATCGGACACTAAACTAGAATATTTGTTTCAACAAAAGATACACCAATTCACCATCAAGGAGAAGAGAAAAAAGAAGTTGTATGTTGAAGGGTGGGAACAGAGGTAAATTTTTACATAGGTCCACCAAATATTCTTTGTAACCTTGGCACATGAATTACAAGAGTGGTTATTAAGGTTAGCTAAGTTTCAGAACTGCTGGAAGGATGAAAAATAACTCATTGGATGCTTGAGTTGATGCAACATTTAGAATAGACTGATAACACCATCACTCGCATTGTAGACCATTGGGCTAGAAACATTCTAGGTGGGTTGGTGACAGATTTTGTAGTTGATTGGTTCGTTTCATACTCTAAATTGGAAAGGAGGTTCTTCAAAGTAATGACAGGTAAGTTCATACGCTCTCTTCATTTTCTGATTAATATGTTATTATATGAAAAGGGTGTTCTATGTAGTCACATTAAGTGAATGACCCCAACCAAGTTGAAAATCACTACGCATAATGGAAAGTACATTTAGGTTAACCAAAGAGGTGATATTTTGGTATAAATACCTCTAAGAAACCCGCCTAATAGTGATACATAGAGTGGTGAGTATACACGTGCATGAGGTATTCCTCCATCCATCCCACATTCGAACACATACAAGGGTAGTTTATATCTTACTCCACCTCCACCATCACCGAGAGGAGATATGGCTGCACATATGAAGCTACCCACCTCCAAAGGTGCAGGAGATGAAGACATGGATAGATTCTAGTTTGTTGTAGATGCAGTATGGACTGTGCAAAATGTCAACAACAATGATGATAAAATGGTGCAACTAGCTATGGGATTTGAGGGTCTTGCACTGGACTGTTTTATGGGATATCTGACTCAAAACGCTGACCCTACTGTCGATCAGATCAAGAAATATTTGAAGAAATAATTCAGAAAACCAAAGTTCTATGCGCAATGTGTGACAAAGCTAAAAGAAATCTGACAAGAGCCAAATGAATCTGTTTGGGAGGTAGATCAAGGATTGAAACACAATATTAGTGACAAAGGATTTGTATATGATGATAAGCATCATAAATAATGGTCTATTTCCATGCTCCTGCTATATTTTTGGGGCCCTCTAAATCAGTAGAAAATTTATTCTCAAGCTCAAGCTCTTGAAGTAGACATGAAATTGTAAGTCACGCCCAAAATGATGACCAATTTGGACCTCTACAAATCCAGAATCAATTAGAAGTGATGCATTTGGGAATTAAGAACCTACATAGGGACAAGGGGAAGGAAGCTTGTGCATAGGTATGGTGTATACATTGTAAACATTCTAGTGAAACAAACTATTAGTGTACCATACTTCAGGATTACATGCAAGTGGGAGGGCCAAACCCATTATGACCCAGGGATGTTGCAGGACCGAGTGCTACTCCCACGTTGTGGTGTGATGAATGTCATGTAGCTGGACAACAAGACACAAACAATTTCGGTCAATTAGGAAGTAATGTACCAGAAACAAAATAGAAATGGTGTAGTTTTTTCTCTTTTGTGAGCCAAGATGAGCACCATTGTAGCAAATTCAATCTGATGATAGATAATTCCAACATCTATCGAGTGAAAGCCAACCCATATTCACCATTTTCCCCCTGTGGGTGTAGTGGATCTCCCACCAGAAGAAGGAGAGGAGGGAGAGGTGGATGTGTAGGTCATGGAGGAGGACAATTGATCTGCTACAACTATGGAGATGTTGGGAACTTCGCGTACGAGTGTCTGAAACTTACACGACAATATTGTAGGTATTGTAGAAATTTTGATCATGTTATTAAATATTTTCCTATTTGATTGTTATAATGCAGGAAAAGAAACATCAGACACCTACGCATAATATACAAATGGTTAGAACTTAACAGTAGGAATATGATCCGAGTGTAAACATAATCACAAGAAGTGGTTCTACCACTGGAGAAGAAGAGGGAAAGAAGGCTGATGTAGAGCCATGGATTAGGAATTCTTATAAAAAATAAGGAAGTATTAAACCTGTAGAGGGAGAAGGAGAATTTTTTAGAAGCCAGGAATTATTTTTCTGCTATAGGTGCTTCCACATCCAAGTCAATCCCATAAGCAAGGATCGATGATGAAGTCAAACCTTTCTTGCAAGCATGAATCAAGACGTTGTGTAACCAAAAATTTGTAGACAACCTTCAAGCTCTGATAGATAGCTCTAGGAATATGGAGTTACCTCATACTCAGAGCAAGGTTGTAATCAATATCTACAAGAATAAGAAGAGAACTGGTCAAGAGATGCGCATGACTCTCCAAATTGGGGAATATGAGATGGATCAGGTCATTTTTGACTTGAGATCTGATGTGAATGTCCTACTTAGATATAATTAGTAGAATATAGGTGAACGAAATCTATAATGGTCCACCATTCAGCTGTTCATGGCCAATCAACAAAATATTATCCCATTGGGAAGACTCCTACATGTTTTGGTATATATTTTTTGGGTCAAGGTACGTGTATATTTTGAAGCAATACAAATTAATGATGATACAGACCCCTACCCTACATTGTTAGGAACAAATTAGGCTATCGACATGGGGGGTATCATCAACCTGAAATGTGGGAGTATGATATTTGAAAAAAATCATACTCAGGTTACAGTACCCTTGGATCCTATGGAAGGGGAGAGATATATACAGAACTAGTGCACAAAGAAGACGATGTCGACCACATATATAAACTGACTGCACAAGATGAGGATTAGATCAACCCAAATGTTGATATGATGCAGAATTGGGAAAATGATAGCTCATGCTTCTCTGATTGAGATAGGGAAATGGAAAACTAACAGAATCACCTACATGATTTTTCTGCACTACGCTACCTAAGAGTCACTAAAAATTTGTGATGCATCTCCTCAGAGATAGGGGAATTGCCTTATTTTAATGGCTCTAGTAATGTTGTTTTATTTTCGAAAAAAATAGAAAAGGTTGTCCAAAAAGAGAAAAGGTTTTAGGCACTCCATCTTTCCATGCATGCAACTCCAAGATTTTGGTGGGATACGCACAAAGAGAACTTTGAGGATTGGGAGAAATGCAACAAAATGATGTGGTTGCACTTTGAGCAGCCCATTGCCCAATAGAGTGAGGTTTTTTGTGGCCTGGGTGGTTTTCCAAAACACATGGCTACGTGGATGGAGGTCTGGGATAGGAAGCCCAGGGCTGAATCGGTTCACAGTTTTATCCATCCATTGGGACCAATCCCTACTACATGGTATTTGGAGACGGAGTTGCATCGAGGAACTCTTAATTGGGTTACAATGAGGGACACCTTTTTGTTAACCTTCAACATGGCCAGTGGATCAGAAGGACTGGACAAAGCCCTGCAGGATATAGAGGAAATTGTCTTTGATGATTCATGACCTTCTTTGGAATGTGTTGCACCAACATGGGAGGCGAAAAAGTAGGATATTGCCAACTATAGAAATATGTCAATGAAAGATAACGATGAATATCCAAGAAATATCAATATCCCAGAATCTATGGGGGAGTGAGTAGTTTAAGGCCCCTTATTAAGAATGATGGATGTGACTAATCCCTTGGAACTAAAGAAATTCAACATTGTGACAGAGGAACAACCCAAGTTGGCCAACATAGGAGATTATTGGGATGATGACACGGTGGGAAAGGTTGTGGAGTTGTTGACAAAATATCAAGACATGTTTCCCACATATCTTTCTCAGCTAAAAGGAATTGTAGGAGATTTGGGAGTTATGAAAATTACTCTGAAACCATATTCTCACCTCTTCAAGAAAATAAAATGATTGTTAAATCCAAAACATAAGCAGAAAGTGAAGGAATAATTAGGGAAAATGATTTCTACGGGAATCATTGAGCCCATCGAAGAGTTTGATTGGGTAAGCTCGATTGTTGTTCAAGAAAAGAAGACTAAGGGAGAAATAAGGATTTGTATAGACATGCGCGAAGAATGATGCATGCTTAAATGGCCCCCTCCCTACCACATTTTCAGATGAGATATTGGACAATCTGGGAGGACATGAGGCCTACTCTCTCACTAATGGATTTTTAGGGTATCATCAGATAAGGATCATGCCAAAAGACCAAAGTAAGACAACTTTTGAAACAGAATGGGGTTCCTTCCAATACACAGTAATTCCTTTTGGATTGAAGAATGCACCTACTATATTCTCGCACATAGTAGTAGTTGTATTCAAGTAGTTCATGCACATTCTTCTAGAGGTATAATTTGATAATTGGACCATGTTTGGACTGCTAAAGAAGCATGTTTCCAACGTGCACATGATGATCGATACTTGCAAGAAGCATCAGATCTCTCTTAACCTGAATAAGTGTATATTTTGTGTTACTTTTTAGATCATTTAGGGGCATATTGTTTTTTCAGCAAGGGTCAATGGTAGATCCAACTAATATTGCAGTTACTGTCAATTTGGAGGTTCCTGCCAATATAAAATAGTTGCGGTCTATTCTGGGACACACAAGATATTATAGACAATTCATTTAGGGATACGCTCTGATCACTACACCCATGGAATACTTTCTGAAGAAATATGTGTCCTTTTGTTGGGATGAGGAATTCCAAAAGAGCTTTGAGATGCTGAAGGAAAATATGGTTACTATGCCTATTTTAGTATTCCCTCACTCATCCAAGGTCTTCCATCTGGATTTTTATTCATCCATCATTTGACTTGGAGTTGTCTTAGCGCATCTAGGAGGAGAAGATATTGATGACCCCATTACCTTTGCAAGTAGAAATCTCTCCAGTGAAGAGAAAAACTATTCAACCACAAAAAGGGAAGGTTTGGCTATGGTCTATGCTCTGCAAGCATATAGGCATTATCTGCTAGGAGGGAACTTCAAGATGTTCATTGACCACTCTACTTGAAGTACCTGGTCAACAAGCCTCTATTGCGAGGGGTGGATTTGTATATGGTTTTTGCTATTTCAAGAATATGATTTTGAAATCACTATTAAGTTTGGTGGATGAATGTTGGACCTGATCACTTATCACACATTGAGAGTGGGGAGGAACCAACCAATATAGAAGGGGGAATACCTGATGTGTATCTCTTTTCAATTAAAGTAGTCGATGAGCACTTCGCTGATATCATTCACTTTCTAACTACTGGTAGTGTGCTCGTTTAATATTTGGTGCAAAAAAAGGACTTGGTTTCGCATGCAACTAATTTTACATTGATTGTTGGTTAATTGTACAAGTTGGGTGTGGATGAAGTTTTAAGAAGGTATGTATTAGAACATGAAAGATAATACATCCTGGCTGAAGCTCATCAGGGAGTGGCAGGAGGCCACTATGAAGGGAAATCCACTGTGCAAAAGGTTATATGCGCTAGGTTATGGTGGCCCACACTACACAGTGATGTACATGGATATTTTCATGCTTGTGATACATGCCAAAGAATAGGGAAGCCATTGTGTAGAGATGATTGACGTTGCAATCGTAGATGGCTCTGCAAGCTTTTGATAAATTGGTCATCAGTTTTTTTGTACTTATTAATCCTCCTAGAAAAAAGACTGCTGCGTGCTACATCATTACTGCAACAGACTATGTAACCAGATGGGCAGAAGCTAAGCCAGTAAAATATTATACTGCATACACTATTGTGCAATTTATTTTGGAAAATATCTTGACCAGATTTGGGCACCCAAAGATATTGATGAGTGATCGGGATATGCACTTTTTTAATGAGACCCTTAAAGCTCTAACAGAAGAATTCAAGATGCATCACCAGAAGATTACCCCTTATCACCCTAAAGTAAATGGTGCAGTAGAATCCTTTAACAAGATCCTATAGAATTTTATTACAAATATCTGCAATGCAAATCATAACAATTCGGATGTGCACATACTGTCTGTCTTATGGGCTTATCGGACAACATGCAAGAAGTTAATTTGTAAAACACCATTAAGGATGGTTTATGGTGAAGAAGCTATCATGCCAATGGAATATATAGTTCCAAGCCTACACAACACATCAATAACTAATATGGTTGAACCAGACATCATGGAGTAACATTTGTCACAATTTCTTGCATTAGAGGAGGACTGATTTATTTTCAAGTATCATCAACAAGTACAGAAGGCGCGCGAGAAGGTGTGGCATGATAGGCACATCTGTAAGAAGGCATTCAAGGAAGAAGATTTAGTTTTATTGTAAGACAATCATTTTTCGTGCTACCCAGGGAAGTTTAGAAAACATTGGTCAAGGACGTATTTGTGAGGGAGATTACTAATGGAGGTGTGGTGCGCTTAGCCAAGTTGTGTGGTGAGAGTCTACAAGGTTACATCAATGGAAGTCTATTGAAGCCATATATGGATAACCCTGTGCCTACCAAATGACCATATGGCCAGAGAAACATAATCCACTTCTATGCGCAGTGCACAGAGGGCATACACATGCAGGTACGACATGAGCGCGGAGGTTGTGCGCGGTGGGAAAAGCTAGTCATTGGAATAGTAACTCTAGGTGAAAAAATGATTTTCCCATTGGATGGAGTAGTTTTTCAGAAATTAATTACGATATCTTAAGGGATTTTTTACTATTTTCACAGGAATAAAGTACCATTAATGAAGTTCTGACAATTTTTACCATGGATTTCCTATAAAGTTAAGGAAGTGGGTCGCATTATATTCCTTTGTTGTTGAAGTGAATTGTGCCCAAGATTATTATTGTGCACTGTATGTGTGCCCATGAGACCCCTACATCTGACGTAAGGAATCCCAAGTTTATATTTAAGCTAAGGATGACAACCACCAACCCCAGTTTCGAGAGTGCATAATGTGAAGAGAAATATGTGCCGATTACGACGTCAACTAACCCAAGCTCTGAAGAAGTTCACGAAATTGTTCCTAAAGTTATATCCACACCTGCCAAGGGAAAGGGTAAGGTGACTAAGGGGTGGTCATTGAAGTCGCAGACATCCCTCGTGTAGATCACATCCTTTTTCTAGGCATTAAAGGATAGGTCTCCTATGGGTGACCCAACAAAGTGACCTATGACCACGACTGAGGAGGATGTGCTCTTTGTTGATCCCATCTCGTGGCTCCCAAAGTATGCTAGGCCACACAAACCCTTTGTAAAGGAACCAAAGGATTTGTATATGGTCAACGACTACCTGCAAATGCCATTGATCCCTGAGGTGGTCACATTGGAGGGAGAGATGTTTGGGAAGATCCCCTCGGTGAAATTTCATGATTATGACCTGACCAATGAGAAGAATTTCACTGAGTTGGTGCCCAAATACTACCTTGAGAATGTTAAGTATGGTGGATTAGTAAAGTTAGAACCCATGCCTTAGCCACACAGGTTAAGAAACATTAGAATTCTCAACTTATTGAATATTCCTCACTTTGGAAGGTATCCCATCACAGATATATGTGTGCACCGGCTACTGGCATCGGTGCATGATGCTTGTCTATGCATCCCGAACCGAATTCCAATCGATGTATCATTAATCCATTGGATCATTGGCCTGGCGAAGAAAGGACCTAACCCTATGGAAAATTATAGGAAGAGCCAAGAACATAAATTTTCTGTGAAGGTGAAAGATGATTATAAGGTCGAACATGATACCAGGTGCTTCCTGGTCCAACAGATTGAAGACCTTGCAGTGCACCTCATAACCTTAGAGTTGGGCTACAAAATGATGCACAAGAATAAACCTAATGTTGTCCCAATGCATGTCATCACACTTGTAGGGCAGTGCGAGAAGGGCATAAGTTACAACTGGTCCTAGTTCCTATGCATGGAGATCCTAGAGAACGTGCACAAGGAATAGGAGGAGGGTAAGAAATTCTTCTACTCATGCCTACTCCTGCTCATTGCTCTGGTGGCGTCAGAAAACCCAGAGAGTGCAGTCCTCCTAGACATGGAGCCTGGTGCATTTGAAGGGGTGCGTTACACGAACCTATTGGATTCTATAGGTTCTAAGCATGTCATGGATAATAAGATATTTTGGGTCTTATTCGAAGGAGAACTGGCCACGGAAATCCACTCGTGCCCTTGGTTTTCCCCATATACATATGACAAATACAAGGTCATTGTATATTTTCAAATTTCTATTCATAATGTCTAGATCCATGTGTGCAAGGATAGGGTATGGCACAACCTGTTGGAAATACTAAGATGGGGGGTGAATCAATATTTCTTTCAATTAGAGCACTAGTTAATCTTCAATTATTATCATTGTTTGTACAATGATAGTAGAAAACAAGAGGAACACAAATGCACACAGTTTTTAAGGTGGAAACCCACTCTGAGACAAAAACCACCTAATGCTTTTCTAATAATTCTTTTCAACTCCAATTGAAAATAAAGCTCCAACTTCCTAGAATCTAGAAAAGCATTCTTCTCCAGCTCCCACTGGATGGACGCTCCAACACCCGAGATTCTTCAGTAGTCAACTAAACGGATGCCTCAACACCCAATGAGCTACAACTCACCCTAGCACCACCCTACCACCCTATAGAAGAATAAAAAATGAATGGACTCCCATATCAGGGAAAATGGTCCACTTTACAATGATATAGAATGATGTAGAAGAAGAAGATATACTAGACCATAGCCCAAAATTTGACACAAACACCTAATGATGATCCTAGACCTCCCAACGCTGCCTCTTCAACCCTTGGCAGATAGATACTAGTAAAATTTGTACAATAATGTATTTACAATGACTAGGTAAAATGATACCTTTACAATGATTGTATGCAGTTCTACCCACTTGAAGAATTCACATGATGAACTTATTGCTGTTGTTATGCACCTTGGATGTTGCTCTTGTCATGCTACCCTCTGCTGCACCTTTCTTTGCTTTTCTGTCGTAGAAATTTTGGTCCTTTGTAACCCTTGACAACACATGATCTAGCTTTTTTTTTCTTCTTCTAGGAGCTTGATATTGAATCTGGTGTATCTCTGTTATTTCAGATCTTCAATATCTGATTTTTAGTCCTGTAGTATTCCTCTAATTCATCTTTCCAATTCCACAGGTCTGACCCAATTTGGATTCTTCAAGAGAGATTTATACCTAATTTCTCACACTTCCCTAATTATGGACTGTTTCAGCAAAGCGCACTTCTACGGAATGCCACGTATCATTTTTTCCTCATTTTCCTCCAAAATTGATAGAGAAAAAACTAAAGACTATGAAATATCTTCCACTTTTTGCGGAATTCCAATCCGATACTCAGAGAGAGAGTTATGACGATTTTACCAAGGTCACTTCTTTGAGATGAATTTTAGGAGCCTGCAAAGACCCTTACTTCCACAGATCATATCTCCAAAAATGTTGCCCAACTTGATCTAAAATTTTTACTGTAGCTTCCTCAAGCTTTTGGCTTCGCCTCATAAAAATTTGAGCTTTTGAGCCTTCGTAGAAAAAAAATTTAGAGCGAAAATTCCACGATGACCTGTTTCTGAGGGTCGAATCCCTTACCTAAGGAGGAAATGAAGATAACAATATATATGAATGCTTAAGTTGAGAGGGGCTTCAACAAGTGAACATGGGAGGGATTTTAGGAGCTTAAAAAATATTAATATTAATTATGACTTTTCAATGACCCATGCCCCAACCCCATGGGGTTTTAGCCCACTAACTGGGGGTACAAACTTGAAACATGAATATCTCTCAAACTGTGAAGAATTACATGGTTTGCCATATATCAACGGAAACATCTCGACAAGTAGAAACCGTCAAAAGAATTATTGACCCAGAATATATTAATTTGGTAGGTAAAAATTCCCATGCAATATTGGGTTAGCCCCTAGTGTTGCTTGGGTTGACATCAATGAAAACCGCTAATTAACACAACCTACCCTACATAGTGACATAGGCGAAGATTGAATAGTTCACTATGATTTGGAGAGCTGCATGGAACACCATGCTAGGCTCCGTCAAGCCTATAATAACTTCAACATCCAGAAAAGGGACAACATATGCTGCCAAAGAGAAATAAGAAGAGAAATAAGTAGAGGAAGAAGCAGAGAAGGAAGCTAAGATGGAGTTGGAAGTTGATCTTGGTGGTGTAGATGGAAAGAATGGCACCGAAGTAGAGTCCCCTAGAGGCACTAAGCATGGATTTGAAACTTCCAAGGGTGCGTGCAAGAAGAGAAAGGTATCAAATACAGGAGGTGTGGATGACATCACCCTCATAGAGGATGACTTAGATAAAATTTCCTATGTAGTCACCGTCACCTCTGAGGACTGCTAAATGGTGTTGGAGGAGTAGTACTAAGCTATGGAGGATGCAAAGCAGGCTAGTTTGTAGGTACTTCAGCTTCAGATGGACATCATTAAAGCGAGTGTTGCGTAGGAGAAGCTAGATCAAGCGAGAGTTAGTACTAGCATGGTCATAAAAACATCAGATATACGGATCTGCCCCTTTCCTAGAGTTGCGGTCACCTTCGAGTAGTTTGATTTGTGCGCACAGATGTAGACATGCTCCGAGGTTAGAATTGACATGTCCATGCTTCCCAGCGGCAAGTTGCATGCAATCGAGAATATCATTACATATGATTTATAGTGTCGAGAGGAACGCATGCACCAACAGCTCATGGAGGCAGAATAGAAAGTTGCAACACAAACACAAGAGTATCTACAGACTTAGACAACTCAGCAAGTAGCAGTGGCCCAACACACAAAATTAGAGAGCCTAATTGATCGCCTCTATGGCAACCTTCCTGAGGTTTCCATCTCTTCATCTGCTACGCCTCAAGACAAGGTCAAAAGATTAGTGGCCAACTTGAATGCCTCCCGCTCAGAATTCCAAGCGGTCAAGGCAGATTTTGAACAAGATATTGTCGAGTTGTAGGCCAATCTCCAGCCATAGATGTTTCTCGATGTACGAGACCAACGCGTTGCCTCGGTAAAAGAGGAATCATCCAACATTACAGAAATAGTTGGAAAGGGCACATAACTCCTAGATAAAACCATGGTATTTTTGACTTCAGTGTAGACAGAACCGCTCATCGTACATATCTTAGAGGATCTGCGTGAGAAAGAACACACATTTCATGAGCTTCAGGAGGCACTTCCCACACTTGTGCCTACTTAGAGAATGGCTCATTTTCAAAAAAGTAGTTTGTTGCACTATGAAATCGAATATTTTCACTGAAAGAAACACATCCTCACCCACACATGTGAAGACATGGTTCCATGAGGCAATGAATTTATCGCCCGATATAGATGTTGATGCGAAGACCCTAGGCTAGACGTAGCGGAGCATCACTCTAGCAACCAATGTTCCTACATCGCAGAAGTTGGTGGAGGAGATTCAGAGCATTGATGATTAGAGCACTTTCGTCCTTGTACCCTCCACTGCCACCATTGAGGAGATGAAGACAAATATGAATACCCCAATGCCTATGTGACTCGGGATGAGTCACAAGATTTTTTGGGGGGATTGTTGGAGCAGGGTCCATTACGGCCACAAATTTGGGGAAAATGTAAGTATTTTTTTTATTTTTGAGTCATGCGTGCTACGCAATGAAGAGTAAAGATTATTTAGGGTGGTTCAAAGTCCCTTCGTGAGTTGTAATGGGTTAAAAGGCTAAACTAGGGGTCCCAAACCACGGTTTGAGGACCATAGTATGAGCGTAGGGAAGGGTATAAATAGAAATCTAGATCGTGTTAGATAATTAAGTTAGTAAGTTTATTGATATTTAAATTAATGGTAGAACTCGGAAGTGAATCTGTTGTAATATATTTTTGTCTAAAAGGCTCCTACTAGTTGTGTGCATGGAGACCTTAGTCTGGCTATCTGCAGACCTCATTGGATGTGCGCATGGGTAGATATGGTAATTTGTAAGGGGTTCTGTGAACTATAAAATTTTTCTGTGAAATAATGATAAATAATGATCTAGATTTTGAAAATTCCATTTATCAAATGCATCTATTATTCTCTTATGTGTATGAACTCGGTTTCTATGTATGTTTTATGTTTGCTACATACGATTTATATTAGATGTGATCAGATTGGGTTTCGTACCTATTTTACTATTGATGGGAATGATAATTGCATACATCTATGGTTATAAAGGCTAAATATTATTCTCTTAGAACAGTTGGGATTCTAGATCTATTGTCTATGGGCACGCAGGGATAACTTGTGTTAATTTACCTAGGGTTCCTGGTGCACAAGATAGTTTGTTGAATAAGATAGATCCGTGGATGCCCAATTCATTTAATTCTCTCGTAGGGTGTGGAAACATGGTTCCATCACCCACCCATACTGCTTTAGGTGAGACATTGGCCTGCGCAAGTAGGTCATTACCAAAAGTTCCATTAGCAAGAGGTTTTTATTGGTTGCATGCTAACTATGAACCTGGGTCAGGATCCCTCAATCCAACAATACTATAGTCTTCTATGATTTCATTTCTTCAAAGTTTTTGTTGTGGAGGTAAATCCCCTCTGCGGACAGAGACGATCCCTACTAGCCCAGACCGGGTCTAGCAACAATCGTTCACGCTATAGTGCAGGTTCCTAATTGTAGATAAACCAACTAGCGATGAAGGCTTACCTGGAATCCAACGCTATCGCTCGTAGAGAAGGTAGCGCTCCCGTTCCTTAGCTCTGGCAGATCACAATCCTCACGATCTCCGTGATCGGACACCTACACACGCAAGAAACACAACAAACGCAAGCGTAAAATCCAGTGCATACAACTATATGTCAGTTACAGAAGACATAACTCAACATCGTAATCAACAACAAGAGTGGAACCATAACCAATAGTCTCTTATCATTAATCAATCAAAAGAAGAATACAGCCATAGCTCTAACGCTGAATTCTCCTTCGGAGGGTCGTCAGTGGGACGCGTCTCGATAAAGCCTGTCAGGGATGGGACAAACCTCTCTCTTTTGATGTCTCGACAATGATCTCCTTGCTTGGATTTGGCCTTAAGGGAATGGATCAAAGCTCTTGCAGCATTAGGCTCTTGGGAACTTGGAGACTAGCTTGCAAATGAGATGAGCAAGCTTTTATAGATGGAGGAAGGGGAGTTGGGATCCCTGTAATCATGGGATTGGCCCCATCCTCAAGGAAGCTTCCATGAGAGGTGGCAAAACCACTTCCTCTACATGGAGATCCGGAGCCAAACCTCCCAACTCAAATTAGATACCAGTTCCTGGATCAGTTAGGACGAAACTTCCGCCATTTATTTTTAAAAAACACTCCTTAAAATGGCTAGCGCGAGTGCGACTCTGGGACAGAGCGCCAATTGGCGCGCCCTCTTTGAAGGATTTCCCCCATTGGCGCGGGTAATGAACTGGCTACCCGCGCCAATGCAAAAAGGGGTGTTTTTAGGGTTTTTCACAAGGATTTGTCTTCAGGGCAATGAAATTACATGTTTAGGGGAATGCTATGAAAGTGTTTTCAAGTTATGTCACTACTCAAAGTTCACGGAATAAGCCCTCCAACTGTGCGGGATGGGGAATTGCGGGGATTGTGACAAATTGCTATGTAACAGATGCCCCCTAAAGCATGAGGCCCGAGAGAGAGAGAGGGGTGAAATGCTTTACGAGAACGTGTCCAACTGAAAACACCGGCATCGGAAAACCTGCGTAGAGAAGTACAACTGATATCTCAAATACATGATAGATACGTGGTATGGGCGCAGCCATCCATAACGGAGTATACAATAATCCAGATCCAAGGCATGGACACGACCATCCAGTGAGGATCGATGAATAGACTCAGGTATGGTCACAGCCATCCAATCAGTGAGTCATGTAACTAATCATGATAATCCAAAAAATCGCAGCCTGAATCATAACAAACAGGAACCCAGGCTCTTGCACTCCATCTCGACCCGAACAAAGTATAAGTTCAAGCATGCGAATAAGTGAGTTGAAGTCGAACATGCAAGAACATCACCTGATTACCAGCCAATGATGGAAGTTGTTAACAGACGCGAGAGGTACCACCATTAATGAAAATGGTCCTCAAGGTACTACAGGTACAATCTATGGCATGTGAACAATGAGCTGACGTTGAACACCCACAGAATCACTCGATCGGAGGCCAATGATGAAAACCTCACGTCGAATGCGAAGAACCCGCAATTGAGGCATGCAGGCTCCAAGGTACCAGAAGGGAGTCTCTAGATCAGCTTCCTGGATAATGAGCTGAAGTCGACAGTGGGCCATAGTGTTTCCCACATCATCGATGCGAGACAAAGGAACATAATGTTTTTGTGAATCATGATCATATGAGAATCAGAGGAAGGTTGATACTTGCAGAGGTCAACTTCTCTTGAACATATGACGACACGACAGTGAGTTTGGAAGTACTTGACATCAACGGATCAGAGGTCATGGCGATGAGGCAAAGAGTAGATGAGAGGTCAAAAAGGATCACCCAAACCCATGGAGGCAAGTGGAAAAAGAGATGAGATGTCCCCAACCTGAAACGAAAGCAGACAAGTGCCATGTTCAAGAGCGACATACTGCCAACACGAAAATAATTCTGGTTCCATTTTTCCCACCATTTCTGGTGAGTACCCCATTTATTTTTGATAACAAGCTTGAAGGGGATAGCATATGCTTGTAATATAAGTTTGTCCTTCGGACGAATCCATCCTAGTACATTTAACGAGCCCTAGAAAGGAGCGACTCGAATAACGTCATTGCGACTAAATCCGATGTCATCAGGGTTTAACGAGTCTGACAAAGGAAGAACTCATCGTATTTTCATATTTAGAGAGTTTGAAAAGATAGTGGAAAATAAAACTCCAAAGGTCCCTTTTCGTAAATAGTTCCTCAAATCCGAAAAGGTAGAAAACTTTTTCTGAGAAAACCTCCTAGTCGTGATAGGCTAGGGTATTTCTTTTTCATAAATAATCTATCCCAACCTGAAAAAGGGGTAAATGTATACTGGGTAGATGTCGTTTTGTGGCCACTTTAACGAGATCGAAACGACAAGGGCCTAGGCAATCTTTTCATGTTTAGAGAGTCAGAAAAGAGCTGAAAGATGACTCCAAAATTGCTTTTTCGTGTATTTATCGAGTCCGAAAAAGTATAAAATACAACTCGTGTCACCGTTCAAGCCGCATAAATACATGTTTCTGCACAGAAAGGCAAGTGTAAAACCCATTCTCGACGAAATATATTAAAATATTAATAAAAAATGACTTTTAAAACCTATTTAGATTTCAAAAATTTATTAATAAGTCTCAAATGGTTAAAACAAAATTACTTTTACTATTTACCTCATTGGAGAGCAACAGTGGTCCATTTGGTGTGCAAACTTCTGACGGCGACTGCGACCGATCTGGGCTACCATTCAGATCCTCGTTTGTCCCAGGTAAGAGGCGCTTCCGTGAACTCCATTTTGATCCATTTTATAGAGATTTCTATTGTGGATTGGGCTTCTATGGAATATTTTTAAAATTTTAGGGCTCCAACCATTAGCGCGGGTATCAGGCACGGACCCGCGCCAATGGCCTTTTTCATACAAAGGGGTCACGCCAATGGCACAACGCGGTTTTTCTGTTTTAAATTTCCAAACAGAGAATAATCCGATGGATTTTTCCATGTAATAGAGGTCTAATCAAGGGTTTTTGATCATGTTGATGTAGGCAACCAAACACAATGGTTATCGAATGGAAGGAAAGGGAGCATGGGGAAGAGGATGAACTAGCCATGGAGAATGAGGCCTGTATGAATGCACTTAAGAACTATGGACTCAATAATTTCTTCCTAACACCCTGATTACGAGCTCAACCTGAGCTCCTACAGTACTTGGTGAGTATTTGGGACGAAAATGAAGGAGTGTTCAAAATTCGGGACCAAGTGCTGGAACTGGAGGTTTCTGATGTATACTTCATAACCAAACTGTTGCGCAGAGGTCAAGTGCCCATCTTAACAGGCAGCAGACCATCTGGTAAAAATATGGAGCAGGTAATGGAGAGGGTGTGCCCAAGGGCACAGACCGGATCAGGAAGCGGGAAGGTGGATATCCACACAATCGAGGATCTAGCACTGAGAGTAGTGCTACATACCATCACACAAGCTGCGGGATCGCAAGCTCCACACGAGGCCACCAAGGCCCAACTCCTATTAGCCTCTGAGTGTATAAATCCTACACTATTTGATTGGGCTACAACGGTGACATCCAATATCAAGAGGCATCTTACAAAGTGCAAGCAAGCCAAGCTGAAACAGTTTGGCTACGGTTCCATTTTGGTATCATTCATCCTCGAACGATTACCAATATTTTAGGGCCAAGGGGCCATAGTTGCTGAGCCGATACCAAGAGAGCCAAGGATGGCTCACTGGGCAGCACTTATGCCCAGATCAGGAGGAGGCCAATAGATGTCCTGGAGGCCGGAGTTTTTTGGATGGTTACGGCGGTAGCTGATTGTGGTCGAGGATTGGCCCTATGCTAGGACTGATTTCACTGGAGACCCAGACCTTCCACTCCCGGAGGAGGATGACTGGGATGAAGAGTTGGGTATGACCTCTCTTTTTAATTTTTATGTTTTATGATTTTTTTTGGTAATACATATCCGTTCTAATAACATTTGTTATGTGTATGCAGATGTTGTCCCAGAGAGACCCGCGGGCATGTTTCCCATTGCGCGGAGAACCCATGTTGATCATGACCCTCAGGCTGAGGGTGGCGAGGGAGGTGAACTAATTCAAAACCTGGAGGGCATTTCCCACGGGATCCCGGACTATGCACGTCTAGCAGATGTTCCGCTAGCATACCAGCAACACACTGTGGGGGTGCTCAGTCGCCTCCACCGACTACTGAGATGCTTACTGCACGTGGTAGCATGTTACCACGAGCACCATGTGGATTAGACACCTAGGGCTTCTTTCATGCATATGTTTTGAGAGACATGTCGTCTCCAGATGTATTAAGACGAACATGTATATTTTGATTTTATGTGATGCACACTATGTAAACATTTGGACACACACACACACACATATATATATATACATACCTATTCCTGGATGGATCTTCTCACATGTGATGATGTTTTATAAATTGCGCAAATTTCTATCTAAAACCAAATTAGCTACTACATCTATTAATGTATTCATATGTCTGGGTATGTGCTGATATGTAATATAGTCAAAATTTCTTTCGAGCAGACAAATATGAAAATACAGACGTAAAATGGATGGATTTATTACTGAATAATGCTCATTAAGCTGTAATACTACAAGTTGTGAATCTAGATACACAAGTAATTCACGAATGCCGAGGTTCACAGCCTCGGTTAATAATTCCAATACAACACTATATTCTGCGATATTATTTGTAGTAGGACCCAGACACACACCTTGTAGGTTAACCAACTCACTAGTAGGATCATAGATTACCCAGGCTGCCGAAGACAGATTCCTGGTACTGTGGGAGGCACCATCCGCGAAACCCACAAATGGAGTAATGGACATCTACACAATCAGGAAGACCCGATCAGCAAAAAGACGCTTACATCGCACACCACACCACACATGCACACAAATGAATATACACACTTATGTACACACACCACACCAAAAATAACTTCAAGCATAGTATTTCTTAAGGTACAGCCCATTTCTAGGCTACCCCAACGGAACTCCTTCATAATCAATGAGCTCATAAGCCCCATTCTTCAATACTCATTTTACTATATAGGGCCCATGCCACATGGGTTGGAGCTTTCCTGCCCTGAGCTTGTCGTGCGCTTGGTCGTACAGGAGGAAAAGGTCCCCTTCGACCAAGGAACGTGGAGAGACAGATTGATCAAAGTGTGCTTTGACCCGCTTTTTCTGTGCTTCAAGGACTAAAGCAGCCAAGCGGCGGGTTTCATCCAACCATTCCAAATACAAGAGATGTTCTTCTTCAAGGGAAGTATCAGGCAAAAGTTCCACAGCTAGCTTTAAGGAAGGAATTTCGCACTCAACCAGAAGAGTCGGTTCCAGACCATACACCAATTGGAATGGTGTGAATCCGGTCGCATTATTTGCTGACGTCTGGTATGCCCATAGAGCTGAGAACAATTGGAGGTTCCAATTGCACTTATGAATTCCAACTGTTTGTTGAAGCATTGTGACCAAAACCTTGTTCACAGCCTCAACCTAGCCATTTTCCTGGGGGTAATATGGCGTTGAGCTATCGTGTCGTAAGCCTAATCTTGATGTTAGCTCGGCCATCATGTAATCTCGAAAGTGAGTACCATGATCGGTAATAATGGCCTGAGGGACCCCAAAACGTGCAATGATATGGTTGAAGATAAATTGGGCAGCTGTCTTACCATCCACGGCTAATGTAGGTATCGCTTTGGCCCACTTAGTAAAGTAGTCGACAACGACGATTATATATGCATGCCCCCCGGCCGAATGAGAGTTACACGTCATAAAATCTATGCCCCAATTTGCAAAAGGGCCGATGGTAATGACATGATGCAGAGGGAGGGGTGGCGCGCGCATCTTGCACTGAAAAACCTGGCACGCGTGACATTTGCGGACTGCAACAATACAGTCTTTGAAGATTAACAGCCAGAAGTAACTCGCATGCAAAATCTTCTGGGCAGTGGCATATCCAGACATGTGACCACCACAGGCACCACTATGACATTCATTTAAGAATCGTTCAGCCTCTTCCAAAGTCATACATCGACGGAGCACCGAATCTATTCCAACCCGGTATAATGTATCTCCTACAATATGGTACGGCTGAGACTGATGCCGAATCCGATGTCGGGCATCTTTGGTCAACTCAGAGCGAAAGGATGGCATCTGAAGATACACTATAATATCACCATACCATGGGTCAGGGGTGCTGATAAGGAAGATGGTTTCGTCTGGTATATGTTCTTCAAAATGAGATGGGGGGGAGTCTGTCGGGAGGGAGCAAATAAGATCCGTGAAAACTAGTGATTTGGTCGACTTAGCAGTAGTAAACTATAGGTTGAACTCCTGAAGGATAATGATCCATTTGGAGTATTTTCCCCCCAGTAGTTGTCAAGAAAGAATATATGTCATGGGGTTTCAATCTGAAACCACGATTACGGTACACATCAGGATGTAGTGGTGGAAACGTTGCACAGCTTGTACAGTTGCTAAAGCTAGGTTCTCGACATGAGCGTAACGTGTTTCCGTGTCGAGAAGATTTCGCGATAGATAGTAAACAACGTGTTCATATCCATCATCATCATCCTGTACTAGAACCATAGCTATGGTGCTAAACGCGGCAGCCAAGTATAAAGTTAAATCACGGTGATAGTTTGGGGGCCAAAGCAACCGAGCATTAACAAGTAATGTCTTTAGCTTCTCAAAGGATTTTTGAGCAATGTCGTCCCAATGAAAGGGAACACTCTACTTTAAAAGACGCGTGAATCCTTTGGCCACTTCCGCGTAGTTCGGTATAAAGCGTCGTAGAAAGTTAGCTTTTCCCTGTAGACTCTGCAATTGATATAATGAAGAGGGTGATGGGAGATTGACAATGGCCTCGACCTTTAGGGGATCGAGGTGAATTCCATCCTTGGAGACTATGAACCCCAAAAGACAGCCAAAATCCACGCAAAAGATGCATTTATGAGGATTGAGCCGAATATTGTAGCGTCGACAGCGAAGGAAAATCTGGCAGAGGTGTTCTGGGTGGTCCTCTCGCCGAGCCGAATGAGCTGGAAAATCGTCCAGATAAGGCTGAACGATATGGCGTATGTCATGGAATGCGTAAGACATAACATGTTGGAAAGTAGCTCCAACATTCTTCAAGCCGAACGGGATATTTTTATAGGAAAAAGTACCCCACGGACAGATGAATGCAATCTTGTGTTGATCAGCAGGTAGAATTTTTATCTGATTGTACCTGAAAAAACCATCCATCAGGGAATAAATCTCACTCCCAGCACATTCGTCAATGATTTAATCTATGAAAGGAGTGGGGTAATTGTCCTTTGGATAGGCCTGATTAATATCTCGATAATCAACACAAACTCTAATAGTGCCCTGTTTCTTATCTACAGGGACAATGTTGGAGACCCATTCTATGAGTGGAATCGGGTAAATGAAGCCCGCGTTCAGAAGTTTTTCAACTTCTGCTTTAATGGCAACAGCTTTGCGAGGATTCACAGGGCACAGGCATTGGCGCACAGTTTTCACACCATGATAGGTAGGAATCTCGTGCACTACTTTGCTGGGATCAATCCCGGGCATTTCCTCATAGGACCAGGCAAACACGTCTCTGAATTCTCAAAAAAGATCAGTATAAACTCATATCTCATCAGGAGAACAAGTCACTCCCACATGTATGTTCTCAACTATCCCCGGTTTAACAGAGATGTCGATTGGAATGGTTTGAGTGATGTTGCTAAGGTTTCCCTCTGAAAGCACCTCATGTGTCAATATGGGCATCTGGAGAGGTGGAGTGGGAACCTAAGATGCAAAACGCTCTAGAAAATCTGACATTGCCCCCAAGCTAGGCATGAATGAGGAACGATGATGTCCATTGCTCCAAGGCAGCTCCTTAAGAGACATTTTTTCGACAATGGCTTCATCAGAAGGGAAAATCTCTTTGAGAGGATCAGGCGAATCGGCCTCACCGAGCCAGGGGGATTGAGAATAGATGTCTAAATCCATGCTCAAAGGAGCATGCTGAGGAGGGGGAGGATCAGATGCGGTGACGATTTGACAGTAGTTAATCTCTACCGGAGTTAAGGGCATCGATTCTCCAAACTCAGCTACCTGCTCAAGCATAGGGATGAGCCATGGGTCGTCAAACCTAGAGATCATATTAACTTGAGTGGTGTGCGGTGGTGGTGCAAGAAAAATACCCATGAGGATGGGGTCCTTGAAGAGACCGGGTCCTACACTGTCAGGGGGATTTGGGATCTAATCCACATACGGAACGTTGTTCTCAGAGGTGGAGGTGAAGAAAGACAACTGATCCACAGTAACGATTTTGCCCTCATGAGGGAAATTAATAAGTCGAAAGAGGGTGGAAGACACGCATAACATGGCGTGAGTCCAACTACAACCAAGAAGTATATTGTAGTTAAGCTTGGGGTCAACTACTTCTACTTCTACATTGACTGTCTTCCCCTGTAAGGTAATCACTAAACTCTCGAGAACACACAGGGGTTTCGATTCCTGACCATCAAATGCCTCTAGGGCATTAGGAGATGATGAAAGGGCCGGAGAGCCAATGGCCTTCCAGCAAGCGAATGACATGACACAGGTAGAAGCACCTTCATCCACAACGGCCCTATGGATGTTAAGACCATTGATCCCAACTTGAATAACAAGAGCGATCTGATGTGGAATTCGGGGGGTAAAGTTCTCTACGTCGAAGGTGATAAGATTAGAATCAGTGGGATCTATCCCACCGATTGCAGACAACAAAGCTTTCCATTGTGATGGGAAACTTTGAAGAACTTCCAATGCAGACATGGCAGAAGGCGCATGTGCCAGATCCTCAACGATACTGTAGTGCTGAGTGGCACGGGCATTCGGATTTTAGGAAGATCTTCTTAGAACACCTTTAGAAGGTGTCCTCACAATAGGTTCGGTAGTAGGCTTCTCAATTTCCAACGAACCAGAGACAGGTGGGGGAGGTGGACCATCCACAACTGCCTTCTGAGGTGCCTGACCCGATTCGTTGTAGTCCTTCGAATGTGTAGCAATAGAGATAGGTGCAGCACCATTCATCATAAAGACCTGAGACCCAAATGGTGCAAATGGTGAAGGTTGTTCAACCATCTGGGTCTGTTAAGACGGGAACAATTCTTTAAGAATTTCTGGAGTCCCTTTGGAGCCTTTTAGAAGTTGACTAACTTTAGATCGTCATGGACAATATTTTGTATAATGATCTCCTTCACAAATAAGGCAGGGGTACTTCAGTTTGCATTGGGAACCATCCTCGATATGAGGTTTGGATTCTGGCTTTGGGGCGTCGGATTTGGATTTACCTTTTCCCTTATTTTTCCCTTTGGAGGCTTTCTTCGTAGGATTGGCCTGAACGGCATTAACCTCCGCAGTTTTTCCAGAATTGGGAGGAGTGAGAGGAGCATAATTATTGGATGAGTTGGACTTCTGCTTCCCATTCGAAGATTTCTTCAAACTCTGAGACACGGAACCAATAACACCATCCACCACCGGGGTAGGTGGAGCTTTAGAAGTTCCAGACTGTGGAGCATCAAGCAAAATATCATAAAGTGTTCTGAACTGAGAGTATACTAGATCCACATATTGGGCATGCGCTACGGCTTGTTCTTCCATCACACACGCTCCCATAGCAATATCTTGAGCAATTTTGTTAACGAAGGAGGTGGTGAACCAATGAGTTAGTATCTGATCAGGTATATGAAACTTGATCAGTCTACGACGACGTCGCCACTCATGAATGTGATCATAAATGTGGGTGGCTTTGTCCTACTTCAAAGAAGTCGAGAGGTGCGTCCCGGCTTCATAGCAAACCGTTAACTAAAAGTGAGTCAAAAAAGTCATGGGTAACGTATTGAAATCTTGAAATATGCCACAGAATAATTCGATATACCACTTAGCAGCAGCACCATTCAAAGTGCACTGGAAGAGGCGCAGACGGATTGAATCATCCACCCAAGAGTTGGACGAACACCAAAGGTGGTAAGTCATCACATGAGCTTGGGGGTCCTCCCCAGCTTTACCCTCAAACTTGGGGCAATCACCGGGCACCTTGGTAGGAACCAGAGGCCAACAAGGATTATGCATAATTGGATCATTCGTTAATTTCGAAACATCCGGTAATTCCAAGGTAGCCAGAAACAACAATGGTAGATTGGACGGCATACCTGGCCTTGGATAAGGACCAGTACCTGTACTCCATGCTGGTTGAGAATAACCTTTCCCCCAGGGGTTCTTTCCCATAGGATTTTGACTGTAGGGGGTATAGGTCGTATATCCATCCTGATTCGGTTGCTGGTGACCAGCGTACGGGGCTTGATAACCAGAGTATTGACCCTGATTGTAAGTTGGCCCTGTGTAAGCAGCATTTGGATTTGGCTGCTGAGTATATGTGTAGCCAAGTTACTGAGAGTAATAGTTAGAACGTTGGGGATGGCTATAATTCGGTCGATATTGACCGTGAGAATAGTAACTGCCTTGAAGTCGAGTGGGCTGCTGATAGGTGGGACCCTCCTGAGCCTGATAATTAGGGTGCGGTGGTTGATTTGGCTGCGACATTGAATAATTCGGCTGTTGGGTAGGGTTGACAAGATGTGCAAGCTGGCATGGCTGAATAGGCTAACCTAGCTGAGCGGGCTGCCCTCGATAAACAGGTTGACCTGGATAAACAGGTTGTGCTGGTTCTGTAGGTTGTCCTGGCTATTAAGCGGCACCAGGTTGTGCTGGATGAGCTGGTTGGCCTAGTGGAGGGACACCAGGTTGTGCCGGATTGGCCGGTTGGCCTGGTGGCGGGATACCAGGTTGTGCTGGATGGGCCGGTTGGCCTGGTAGTGGAATGGAGCCAGGTGGTTGCTGATAACCGGTTTGACCCGCAGTAGGACCATAAGATGGTCTTGGCTAACGTACAACATTGGGAAAAAAAGGATATTGCGGTTGCAAAGGTTGAGAAGGTTGGACTTGCCCCCCAGGACCGTATACCAACTCGGGTTGGTACCCCGGCTGACCTGTGAGTCCTTGAGGTTTCCCAGTTGGGACTCCAGGGAGAGACTGCACGAGTTTACCGGAAGTGTTGTAATACTGTCCTTGCAGACAGTATAATGGCCCTTGCTAGCCCGGAGGGTAGCCTTGTATGGGCTGTCCCTACGGGTCATAAGGATAGCCAGGCTGGCCCGAAGGTTGGCCTTGAAAAGGTTGTCCTTGTGGGTTAAAAGGTTGTCTAGCCTGGTTATAAGGTAAACCCTGAGCATGAAGTTGAGCCTCAGGAGCAGGTAAACGTAAAGGGTTCCCATGCTCATTGTACTGATATGGAAAAACGTACACGGGTGTACCATCCTGTGCATAATGCGGAAAGTACGAGAGGTTGGGATCTTGAGAGGACTGTCCGACGTCGGGGTTCGACTGTTGCAGAGACAATCGATACTCCTCCGGAGAGATGTTCTCCAGCATAGCGGATGCTATGTATATATCTTCGGGAAGGGATGTGGTCCTTATGGACTGGGTAGTAACGGCAGGTGCAGATGCGGCCACACAAACAGTGGGCATGGAGGGTAAAAAAGTAACCTGAGGGGATGATGTAACGGGCATCCATGGAAACATCCCCAATGAAGGAACAACCGGCCTCATAGAAGGAGCTGATACCCCCATAGAGGCAGTGGCGACAATGATCTGACCCAAGGATCTATACCCAGCAGGTAATGAGGGACCAGGTGATGACATAAGAGATGGTTCAGGGTTGTCTCCTGGAAATAACCTTCGAGGAAAAAATTGGTAATCTTCACCGAACGTGGGGATTTCCTCGCTAGATTCACTCATGCTTGAGCCTGCCGCTAGATCTCGTAATAGACGGCGAGGACTAGGAGGAACAACAGCAGCTATAAAAGGCGAACCCGATGTAAGAGGAGGGAAATATTATCCTACTCCCAATCCAAACCAAGGGTCGAAAAAGGGCCAATTGAACTCAACTGGTCCTCCAAAGGGCTGCTCAGACAGAACGGAGCCTCCGTCGGGAAACTCAGAAACGATGGGTTGCTGAGGTTCAGCAGAGGACTGGGAAGCCTCTGATGAATCGTCCGTATATGGACTACCAGTAGATGAAACAGGAGGTTTCGCCACTGTGACAACAATGAAAAAAGATCAAGCACAACACACACGGGTTGAAAAAGAGTCAAGACAGACAATCAAACGGCCAAAAATAAAATCTAACAGGGCATGTGATCGCGGGTGATTAATTTTACCACATTGAAACTTAGAAACTTCACCGTTTCATGTTTTAAGAGTCGAGAAACGGAAGAAAGGTGACTCTATCTCTTTCAGTTTTGAAACAAGCGTGAAAGGACAAGCGCTTGGTGATCCTTTCAAATTTAAAGAGTCAGAAAATATCAAATGACTACTCAGGAATACTAGGCAAAGGGTGTACCAAATAACTGTGAACTACAGTATACACCTTGGTTTAAAAAATGAAAGAGAAATCAACCAAGGACTTAACATACGTGCAGGAAATCTCCCCGAATGCTGTGTCCAGTGTATCATGGATATAGGGCGGCAGACTCGGCTTCCTATGGATAAAGGATAGAAACCTAGTGGGGTCTCCCTTTATATACTCGACGGTACGGGGAGCACAAGTCCGTACTAGTGTTGTCTAAAGCCAAGAGGCGAATGACAGCTACTAGGTTTAAAGACGCCGGAACACGTCTCTAGCCTAGACCACTAAATGTTGTGTTAATGTTTCAATGTTTCCCTAGTGTAAATTGAGTAAATTTTAATATTTATCTTCAATTATGTTTCATTTTTCAGGCCCTAGCGAGTGTGATGTCACAAAATCTCCTAAATGCACACTATATGCCACAGTATATCATTTCATTCGATGAAAGCTAACTACGAGAGAGTTGAGAGCTTTTCACACAAACAAAATGATCAGAAAACAACCAACAAAGCCTCTAATGTAGCTAATGTAGCCAAAAACGTTTCTCTGAAAGTCACTAATCACTAATAACACCGAAAAGATTTTAATTTGCACTAACTGATCAAAAGAAAAATAGATTTTTTTTTAATATTTCCAATGTTTAATAGCAATAAGCACTAAACAAAATGAAAACAAATGAAGAGAAATTTGAGATGCGATAGTAAGAGAGAAAAAATGAGCAAATCACTCAATGAAAAACATGCAATCAGACCTCAAATTGACAAAAAAGTCCCTCAAAACCGAAAGAATCCCGCAGACTCAAATGGACCATGTAATCTAGGCCCAAACGAGGCAAAGCGAAATCCAAATGAAGAAGAGAACAAACACTCAAATAACACAATAAAGTGATAATCAATCGCTAAACGAATGTAAAGAAGCAATCACAAGGTCGACTAGACCGATAGAAACCCAAAACTCCCAAGGGAGGCTCGACACACAAGAGGACCTAGATGCCCTAGGGCTAGAAATTGAAATCGATGGAAACGGGCAAACAACTAAAGGATGAAGGTCTCAGCCAGTCAAACAAGGCTCCAGAACATTCAAACAAGAAAAAAAATAAGGAAAAAGTCACAGATCAGTCTCAAAAGGCTCAAAACACAGAAAACCCTAATACCTCACAGGATTGGCGCGACTGTGAGGCTGAAATTAACGCCATAATGGAATTGGCGTGGGTGATACACAAGCAACCTGTGCCAATGGGCATGACTGTCAAGATGAAAAGCGCGCCAGTTGAGTTAACTATGGGAAAAGTAAAAAGAGTAATCCAGACACAGACCAGTGATGACAAGGCCAAACAAAAGCCAAACAAATAGAAAAACAAACCCAAAGAGCTGACCAAGCAAGCAAGGTCAACAATTAACCAAAAAGACAAGACAACACTCCAAGCATTCAGTTCATAAACTAAACCGGAGATTGACTAATGCAGCGTTGATCTACTTCGCTAATGCAGAGCAAAAGTGTTTCGAAGGTTATTTAGCTAACTTCAGGCTCCATCTGTAGCTTACAAAGCAGAACAACAACAAGCCAACGATCCCTAGCGGAGTCGCCAATTTGTTGGGGAGGTAAATCCCCTCTGTGGACAGAGGCGATCCCTACTAGCCCAGACCAGGTCTAGCAACAATCGTTCACGCTATAGTGCAGGTTCCTAGTTGCAGATAAACCAACTAGCGATGAAGGCTTACTTGGAATCCAACACTGTCGCTCGTAGAGAAGGTAGCGCTCTCGTTCCTTAGCTCTAGCAGATCACAATCCTCACGATCTCCGTGATTGGACACCTGCACACGCAAGAAACAAAACAAACGCAAGCATAAAATCCAGTGCATACAACTATATGTCAGTTAGAGAAGACATAACTCAACATCATAATCAACAACAAGAGTGGAACCATAACCAATAGTCGCTTATCGTTAATCAATCAAAAGAAGAATACAACCATAGCTCTGACACTGAATTCTCCTTTGGAGGGTTGTACCTTCGTGCTTTTATATCCTCGCAGATGGGACAAACCTCTCTCTTCGATGTCCTCGACAATGATCTCCTTGCTTGATTTGGGCTCTAAAGAAATGGATCAAAGCCAGCATTAGGTCTAAATTTGGAGACTAGCTTGCAAATGAGATGAGAAAGCTTTTATAGATGGAGGAAGGGGAGTTGGGATCCCTATAATCATGGGATTGGCCCTATCCTCAAGGTAGCTTCCATGAGAGGTGGCAAACCACTTCCTCTACATGGAGATCTGGAGTCAAACCTCCCAACTCAAATTAGATGCCAGTTTATGGATTAGTTAGGACGAAACTTCCACCATTTATTTTAAAACACACCTTAAATGTATCATGCAGTACATTTTTAGATTTAGGCTACCAATTACGCCCTCTTTGAAGGATTTCCCCCATTGGCGCGGGTAATGAATTGGCTACCAGCGCCAATGAAAAAAGTGGTGTTTTTAGGGTTTTTCACAAGTAGTAATCTTCAGGGCAATGAGAGTACATGTTTAGGGGAATGCCATGAAAGTGTTTTCAAGTTATGTCACTGCTCACAGGTCATGAAATGAGCCCTCTAATTGTGCGAGATGGGGAATTGTAGGGACGGTGACAAATTGCTATGTAACAGTTTGCAATAGACCTTTCCCCCTCTATATTTAGTTATGTATGTTTCCAATCTTGTACATACATTTCTTTTTCACAAACATCATTGGATTTTGTGTCATCTATGCAAACATGACAAAAACAATAATTTTTTTTTTATCAAATGCAAACACATTTTTGCACTACTTTGTTTTAATTGAATGCAATTTTCGAGTCCATTTTATTGTTTCAACTTCATTTCCAAACGATCTATCTACATCTTGGACCCCAATATGCCAAAAAAACCTATATGGAAAATTCAAACAAAAATATAAATATGTTATTCAAAATAGAATCAAAGATAATCAATTATGATAAATAATGTTTAAATTTAGAAAATTAATAAAAAATAGATCATGTATATTAAAGTTCTACATCTATATATATGCAAGTTAATTTGTATATATATGTACATGTACCTTCATACTTCCCTTGACTAGTTAGTATCATGGCTTAGTATAGCGATGCACCATTGAACAACTTTTTCTGCTGAGACAAGTCAGTGTGTAGAGCAGTCCATTTGACATCATTAAAGTGCTTATTTTATACATACCCCTGCACCATCATGATCTCCTTTTCCATGACCAGTCTCAAATAAATTCCAACAATGTTTAGTGTGGAATTTTATATGAAGACGACACAACCAAAAGAATGATCGTGAATATTTGAATTAACCTGTGCATCCATCTGACGATATCCATTTTTCATTGAATTTTATTTCACGACTTTTCAACAAGTCAGAAATATTTTCAAAATAATCTTGTACAAAATATGTATCATGTGTATGAGCGTCACTAATAAAAAAGTGATATTCCTTAATAACATGTCAATTTTCACTAGTCCTTTCTATATGATCAAAATTTTGTTCAGCGTGTCTATATAGAATATGGACAAGCATGGATACTTGGTCATAATCATAGTATTCACTTTGTATTTCTTTTTGTGGAAAAAATGTGTAATTATCTACAAAATAAACTATTGACCAAATGGTCCGTGCTAGAAAAATTTCACAGGATTTTTTTTATTGCAAGTCTCATGATCGAGCTCTATGTGAATTCTTGGTATATTTATAAATTTCTAGCTCAAACATTGTCAAAAAATATATCACAAAAATTTATTCTTCTTGTAAATAAATCCTTTTAGCACTCAAGTAGTACTACTTGAACCAATCCATGTATGAATATATTCACATCTCTTCCATTTCACTTTTATGTTAGACAAGGATTGATCATTTGTATCAATAAGATATTTTTTGTGAAATAAAGTCAAATTTCCAAAATCATCGCATTTTGTTTTACCACCAACACATTTATTTTGGATAAATAATTCATGGCTTTCTCTTGCACATAGAATTTGACATATAAAATCACAGATAGTGGAAGGAGGAGGTGATTTTTTTCCGAAATGTTTTACCAAAATTAAGGAATGTGTCCTAATATAATTGAAATTCCACATGATAATGAAAACAAGAAGTGTTGCGTATAGTGATAGCTTTAACATACCATTTCTTTTGTCACACAAAGTCACCGATTGAGACATTAATTTCATGATTATATTCGATGAATTTGTTGGAAAACTCTATCTGAGTGGTGTGCAAGATATGTTTTGCATGTTATTCCTATTGATCTCATGCTATTCTTCGTCACATCACATCCCTTGATTTTGGTGAGACAAGTGATTTTTCCATCCAATATTCATATATTGTTTTTTTAACATCTTCTCCAAGTCTATATTTGTATGGTTGCCTACAAATAACTATTCAACAAGTGAGTTAATCATTTACATATTTTTGCAATCGAAATTTCTGATGTTTGTGTAAAGTTTTTTGTGAGGTCCCTAATGGTTGTACTATGGATTTTACTAAACGGTTACCTTTATTACTTGATGAAACCACTGCCATTTTTATTTCTCTATGTTCATCTAAGTCACTTTTCTTTCTAGAGCTTCCAATTGACTTCAGAGCACTATTAATATTTTTTATCACATTTTCCTTCATTTGTTTTATCTTTTGTTGATTTTTGAATACCCAACAAAGTCGTAGCTTCATTTAGTTTCTTTGATGTTAAGAGACTTCTCAATATTTGGGCTTGAACAACCACATTTTCATCTTTGTAAAACATACCAATAATGCGTGTAACACAATATTGTATAACATGGTTAATTTTTTATCTCCATATGTGTCAGTGTAAACATTTCCTAACACCTCATCATCAATATTGAATTCATCTGTACATACTAGAATTAAATGTAAAAAATGAGTTTACATATTCAATAAATAATTAAATTAATAAATATGTTTAATTTCAATAATAGACACTCAACATATATATACAAACCTGGTGATTCAATTTCTTCGCTTGAATTTCTTTCAACATTTTCAGCATCTTCACTCATTGGTTAAATATCTCTTTCACTTTCTCTTTCAAAATTTCCTATCCTATCATCATTGTTATGAGGAATATCTCTCTCTATTCACATTGCAAAAAAAATTTCAAATTAGTTCATCAGATAAAAATTAAGTTTCACAATACACTAGTTAAATTTTAAATATCATTTACAATATTTACATTTACATATGTGCTTCAACTTCTAGTTGAGGTTGATTTTACCTTTCAATATTTGAGAATTATTCTCTCTTTTTTTTGTGATATCCTCTCCCCTGTACTCTATGAGCCTCAGGGTCTCTTGTTCAATCATATTTTCTCACGCAAATTCTTTGATTTCCCATGATAATTTAGTATGAAGCTCAAAATACTTCCTTCAAAATCCTACAAAAAAACCAACTATCAAAATTTAGACAAAAACTCACTTCAAAAAATCATCACAAAAGATTTAGTGTAAAAAAAAAATCACTTTAAATTTTTTTCACAAAAGACATTCCTGAAACCAAAACACTTATTTTAAAAATTTCGCCAAAAAAATGTCTTTCAAAAATGAATCTTGAAATATTTCCTTCCAAAACGCTTATTTTTAAAAATTCCTACAAAAAAATTTCACTTTAAAAATTTAGAAAAAAAAATCACTTTAAAAAATCATTATAAAAGATTTACTTCAACCCAAAACGGTTACTCTAAAATATGTCCTTTGAAAACTAAGCCCAAAAAACCTTTGAAAATTCAGCCCAAAAAATTTCCTTTCTAAATTCAGCCCCAAAAAATTCATCTATAAATTCAGCCCAAATGAAGAAATGTGTGAAAATAATGTTTCCATTTTTGGATATTTATATAGTTGCGGAATCTGTTTTTTAGGAGGGGCTTCATCGATTTTTTTTTGGCCAACGGGATTTTGCAAGAAAAAATTTGAGTGAAACTTTTTGTCGCTAAAACTAACAGGACAGAGTGCCAAAAAAAATTCAGCCAAACTGTTACAAAAGTTGAACTGAACTAAAATGCCTATAACTATGCTACAACTCGACGTTGTGTTGATCAGCGGTTGTCATTGATGTCAACCCAAGCAGCACCAGGGGCTAAACCAATATTGCATGGGAATTTTGACCTACCAAATTAATATATTCTGGGTCAATAATTCTTTTGATGGTTTCTACTTGTCGAGATGTTTCCATTGATATATGGCACGCCATGTAATTCTTCACGGTTTGAGAGATATTCATGTTTGAAGTTTGTACCCCTAGTTAGTGGGCTAAAACCCCATGAGGTTGGGGAATGGGTTGTTGAAAAGTCATAATTAATATTTTTTAAGCTCCTAAAATCCCTCCCACGTTTAGTTGTTGAAGCCCCTCTCAACTTAAGCGTTTATATAAATTATGATCCTCATTTCCTCCTTATGAAAGAGATTCAGCCATCTGAAATAGGTCATCGTGGCATTTTCGCTCTAATTTTTTTTCTACGAAGGTTCAGAAAAATAAATTTTTACGAGGTGAATTTTAAATCCTGAGGAAGCTGTAGTAAAATTTTCAGATCAATGTGCACAATATTTTTGGAGATATGATCTGTGGAAGTCAGGGTTTTTGCAGGCTCCTGAAATTCATCTCAAAGAAGTGACCTTGGTAAAATTGTCATAACTCTCTCTCTAAGTATCCGATTGAAATTCCATAAAATGAGGAAAATAGTGCACATTCTGTACTTTTTTCTCTATCAATTTCAGAGCCAAATGAAGAAACAAAAACATGTGGCATGCCGTACAAGTGAGCTCTGCTGAAATAGTCCATAATTAGGGCATTGTGAGAGATTGGGCATAACTCTCTCTTTAAGAATCCAAATTGGGTCAGACCTATGGCATTGGAAATATGACTCATAGGAATACTATAGGACCAAATATCATATATTGAGGATCTAAAATAACAAAGATACACCAGATTCAATATCAGGCTCGTATAAGGCAAGAAAAAGCTAGATTATGTGTTGTCAAGGATTGCAAAGGACCAGACTTTTTACGACAAAAACGCAAAGCAAGGTAAAGCATAGGGTAGCATGACAAGAGTAGTGACCAAGGTGCATAACAGCAGCAAGAATTTCATCATATGAAGTCTTCAAGTGGGCAGCACTGCATACAATCATTGTAAAGATATCATTGTACTTAGTCATTGTAAATACATTATTGTACAAATTGCACTAGTATCTATCTGCCAAGGGTTGAAGAGGCAGTGTTGGGAGGTATAGGATCATCATTAGGTGGTTGTGTCAAAGTTGGGGTTATGGTCTAGTATATCTTCTTCTTCTACATCATTCTATATCATTGTAAAGTGGACCATTTTCCCTAGTACGGGAGTCCATTCTTCTTTTATTATTCTATAGGGTGGTAGGGTGGTGATAGGGTGAGTTATAGCTCATTGGGAGTTGGGGCATCCATTTAGTTGACTACTGAATAATCTCAGGCATTGGAGCATCCACCCAGTGGCATATGGAGAAGAATTCTTTTCTAGATTCTAGGAAGTTGGAGCTTTATTTTCAATTGGAGTTGAATATTAAAGAATTATTAGAAAATCATTAGGTGGTTTTTGTCCCGGAGTGGGTTTCCACCTTAAAAACGATGTGCATTTGTGTTCCTCTTGTTTTCTACTATCATTGTACATACACTGATAATAATTGAAAATTAACTAATGCTCTAATTGAAAGGAATACTGATTCACCCTCCCCCCCTCTCAATATTTCCAACAATTGGTATCAGAGCTTGGTTCCTTCAATAGCAGTTTAATAGCTGGAAGGAGTTCATGGAGCATACCAAGAATGGTGTACCTCTATTTAGTGAAAATAATTATGCACTCTGGAAAGGAAGAATGGAGGTCTATCTCTTGGCGCAAGGTTACGAAGTATGGGACACTGTTCAAAATGGATTTACATCAACTACGGATGAATAAGGTAAGAAGAATTTGGTAAATGATGAAAAATCAAAGAATATTATTATCAATGGACTTATTGAATCTTCTTATGGTGTTGGGTTGTAAAACTGCCAAAAATGTATAGGACAAGCTTGAGAATATATATGTAGGTGACTCGAATGTCAAAGAAGCAAAGCTTCAAATCTATAGAGCAAAATTTGAGTAACTCAGAATGAAATAAGATTGCAACATTGTTGCATACTTCCAATACGTTGATGAAATAACCAATACTCTGGAAGGATTGGGAGAGCCAGTTGACGAGAAGACTATTATACAAAATATTCTTAGAATGTTACCAGGGAGATTCAACCCAAATGTATCTGTCTTAGAATATAGTGCAAATCTAGACAAACTCAGCAAAGAGGAATTACATGGAGTTCTCATATCATATGAAATGAGACTTGATGAAGAAGAGGGTACTTCACATCTAGAGACTGCGTTTGTTGCATCTAAGAAAACTAATAAGGATAAACAACCTTCAATTGAAAATACATGCACCTACAAGTGAAGGAAAAGGGAGATGATTAAGAAGGTATTTCAGATGAAGAATATGCTTACTTCATGAGAAAACTAAAAATTGGTAAGGGACAATTCAAAGGTAAACTTCCATTGATATGTTTCAGCTGTAATGAGGTCGGGCATTTTGCAGCAAAATGTTCAAATAGAAGTAATGGAAACTCAAAAGGAAAGAAAGGCTTTAAGAAATTCAACAAGAAAGGATCCAAAAGGAACTTTCTCTCTAAATAAGATAGCTCATCATCCGATGAAGACAATGACAGTGAAGAAGAAGCCAATGAGAGAGTATTATTTATGGCCAAGAACAATAAACAAGAGGTATCAAACAATGAAGAAGAAGGATGGACCATAGATGAATTTTATGAGGAAGCAATCAATCTTATAAAATATATCAAAGTGGAGAAGATCAGTTCCAAAACTCTTGAAGAACAAGTTCAAGGTCTCAAAATTGAAGTTGAAGAACACAAATGCATTGAAGAGTCACTTCAAAAGAAGTTGGAAGAAAGCAACCAAGAAAGGGAAGAATTAGAAGCTGAAGTAGTCTCACTGCGTGAGGAAGTGAAGAAAGGGAAAACTATCCAAAACTATGCCAACAGCTCAAGGGCATTGGAAGAACTCATCAATAATCAATGATCTTACAATGACAAAACTGGCATCAATTACAAAGAAGAAGCAAGACCTTATACAACAAAATACGATGAACCTATGAGATCTGACATGCATGTAGACTTCATTGGATAAGATTCGCAAGAACAACCTTGGAAGAAAATTTCTCGACGAAAATTTCCATCCAGGTACCAACATATTTTTTATGACTACTGTTATTCATGTGGAAAATTTGGTCATAAAGCTGTAGAATGTCGCATGTACCCTAGGAAAAAATACAATTCCAGGAGATCTGTCAAATATGAACCTCCCAAGGCTCAGCAAAACATCAATAGATTTGAACATTTAAGAAATAATATTGAATGTTACAAATGTCGAAAATTTGGACACATAGCCAAAGACTGCAAACTTGAAAACCCTCCATAAGAATGCTCGAAGCCACAGAACGAACAAACATGGAAGAAGAAGAAGAATGATAATTGTGCTCTCGCTTTCAAGGCTCAAAAGAACAAAGATGTGTGGTATGTTGATAGTGGTTGCTTAATGCATATGACTGGAGATAGAAATAAATTTGTATCTCTGAAAGAGAAAAAGGACAGAAACGTGTCCTTTGGAAATGATGGATCTTCAAATGTTATAGGATCAGGCACTATCACTCTCGGAAGAAAATATTCTCTAGCCAAGAATGTTCTATTGGTTGAAAACATGAATCACAATCTGCTCAGTGTTGGACAAATGTGTCATCAAGGACATACAATACTATTCAACTCAACGAAATGTGAAATCAGGAAAGGCGTGTATAGTGAAATTGTGGCTATAGCAAGTCGAGCTCCAAACGACATATATGTTCTAGATGAAGCAACTAAATCATGTCTAATAACTAAAGAGGATGATACAATAATTGGTAGCAATGATGATCGAATAAGTTATAAGTTTGCTACAAAGGTGCAAAGTGATTTCGAGATGTCTTTACTTGGTGAGATGACATACTTCTTAGGGCTTAAAATATCTCAGCAAGAGAAAGGAATATTTATATGTCAATCCACGTACATCAAGGAAATGCTCAAGAAATTTAAAATGCAAGATTGCAAACCCATCCTTACTCCAATGGCAACAGGTTGCAAATTGAGCATAGACAACTCATCTAAGGATGTGGATCAAAGGTTGTACAGATCTATGATTAGTAGTCTTCTATATGTAATAGCCTCCCGACCAGATGTTATGCAAGCAGTTGGACAAGTAGCAAGATTCCAAGTAGCACCAAAAGAATCACATATTAGATATTCACCAGCATTGGAATATCTTCGCCAGAAGCTTGCGATTCTCCCAAGTTCTCATTAGATTTTACTTTTTTAGAATATAAAGGGGGAGTGGAAGTAGATTACAGGTCTACAAGACATTTGTGTGTTAGGGGGAGTGGAAATGTGTACAGGTCCACAGGAGGGTTGTGTTTCAGGGGGAGTTACCCTTTGCCATTGATGTCAAAGGGGGAGAGAATGTTGTAGGAAGAGATGTCATGATCGCAGGGGGAATACTTGTGTTTCCATCAATGCCAAAGGGGGAGATTTTTGATCAGCAGTTGTCATTGATGTCAACCCAAGCAGTACCAGGGTCTAACCCAATATTGCATGGTAATTTTGACCTACAAAATTAATATATTCTGGGTCAATAATGATTTTGATGGTTTCTACTTGTCGATATGTTTCCATTGATATATGTCACGCCATGTAATTATTCACAGTTTGAGAGATATTCATGTTTGAAGTTTGTACCCCGAGTTAGTGGGCTAAAACCCCATTGGGTTGGGGCATGGGTCATTGAAAAGTCATAATTAATATTTTTTAAGCTCCTAAAATCCCTCCCACGTTTACTTGTTGAAACTCCCCTCAACTTAAGCATTTATATAAATTGTGATCCTGATTTCCTCCTTATGCAAGGGATTCGGCCATCTGAAACAGGTCATCATGGAATTTTCGCTATAAATTTTTTTCTACGAAGGATCAGAAGCTGAAATGTTTATGAGCTAAATTCGAGATCTTAAGGAAGCTACAGTAAAAATTTTAGATCAAGGTGTGCAATATGTTGAGATATGATCTGTGGAATTCAGGGTTTTTGCAGGCTCCTGAAATTCATATCAAAGAAGTGACCTTGGTAAAATCGTCATAACTCTCTCTCTGACTATCGGATTGGAATTCCAGAAAAATTAGCAGATAGTGTACAGTCTACAACTTTCTCTCTATCAATTTTAGAGCCAAATGAGGAAACAACAACACGTGGCATGTCATACAAATGCGCTCTTCTGAAATAGTCCATAATTAGGGCATTGTGAGAAATTGGGCATAACTCTCTCTTGAAAAATTAAAATTGGGTCAGACCTATGGCAATTGAAAGACAACTCAGAGGACTACTATAGGACTGAAAATCAGATATTGAGGATCTAAAATAACAGAGATACACCAGATTCAAAATCGGGCTCCTAGAAGGCAAGAAAAAGCTAGATTATGTGTTGTCAAGGATTGAAAAGGACTAGAATTTCTACGGTAGAAAAGAAAATAAAGCTGCAGTAGAGGGTAGCATGACAAGAGCAGAAACCAAGGTGCATAATAGCAGCAAGACGTTCATCATATGAAGTCTTCAAGTGGGCAACACTGCATATAATCATTGTACAGGTATCATTGTACTTAGTCATTGTAAATACATTATTGTACATTAATGACACATAAGATTGATTCAAGCCAAGGGTTTAGGAGGCCTCCCTCGCAGTTCTAGGATCATCACAAAAGGCTGGGCAGTTGGGTCAGTATATCTTCTTTCTGCATCATTGATATCATTGTAAAGGGACTACTTTTCCAAAATGGAGTCCATTCTTCTTTTATTCTTCTAGAGGGTGGTAGGGTGGTGCTAGGGTGAGTTGTAGCTCATTAGGTGTTGGGGCATATGTTCAGTTGACTACTCAATAATCTCGGGCGTTGGAGCATCCATCCAGTGGGAGCTGGAGAAGAATGATTTTCTAGATTCTAGCAAGATGGAGCTTTATTTTCAATTGGAGTTGAATATTAAAGAATTATTAGAAAAGCATTAGGTGGTTTTTTTCTCGGAGTGGGTTTCCACCTTAAAAACGATGTGCATTTGTTTTCCTCTTGTTTTCTTCTATCATTGCACAAACACTGATAATAATTGAAGATTAACTAATGCTCTAATTGAAAGGAATACTGATTCACCCACCCCCTCCAGTATTTCCAACACGTTGAACACATTTCTTCAACTTTGGAATGTTTTAAATCCATCAAATTTTATGAACTAAATTTTGAAACCAAGACTAGCATTTGCAAAATTCAATCTACTTTCACGAGATATAACTTTTATGGAATTCAATAGATATTTACTAGTTTTAATTAATTTTGTAATAAAATGGGTGAATTTTTTTTATGAAAGTCATTATGATTCAGTGAAATAAAAATTTTGTATCTCCCAAAATACATTGTAAAAAAAATTGAAAAATTGATGTTGCATTACATTAGTTCGTCATCTGTAATGGGTAGTTTTAAAATTTTTATTTTATAACTAATACGTTGATAAACATGACACAGACTAAAACATATTAAAAAAAGCAGTCTTTTCATATTGGTTCAATTCCAAAAATTCTAATAATTATGATATGCATCAGTTGGTTTTGTAAATGTAATGATACTGAAGTAGACCCTTTCTAGATTGTTGTAACACATATTTTTTTCTCAAAAACATGAAGTTTTCAAAGAATACACCAACACGTCTCAACATGTTATTTTATGAATTTTATTCTTAAAGGACACACATTGAAAGAATTGTTAAGTTGAAATATCAAATGTGAATAAAAAATGCAAGAAACTAAGTAATAAAAACCTAATAAAATTTCTGACAAGTTTTATTTTTATCGTAAAATGAAATTATAGACATGAATTTTTTTTTTCCTTGCATAATGTTCTAGAACTTATAAAAATGATATTTTTATGAAAAAAGGGCAAAACTTTTAACCCAAATTCACATTTTCACCCAAAGTGTACTATTTTAATGATGTATTCTGAATTCTTATTTCGACACCTGAATGGTCTCATTTTGGAAATGTGTACCCTGGTCACTAATAAGAATTTAGGGACATCCAAACCTCCTCAAAATATTCTCAAAAAATAAAGTGTGCAACTGTCTCTGCACTGCAATATTTCATAGGTTGAGCCTCTGACCACCTAGCCAAGTAGTCAGTGGCAGTTATGATGTATCATGCCCCATTTTTCTTCCTTAGGGGCTAATCGGCCTAACAAAATCAATTTCCAAATTTTCAAAGGCATGCAAAGTTACATGGCTTCTCGTCTCTATGCGAGGGTCTTCCTGTCCTTTGACATACATCACAAGTGTGATAGTATTCCTTAGAATCACTATGAAAAATAGGCCACCATAACCCAGCCTTAAGATCTTAGGCGCAGTCCATTTTCGGTGTAGTGACCACCTGCAACTCCTCCACATGCTTCTCCCAATATTCTTGGTCTCTCGAAGTCATGAACATATCACCTCAAAACTTCATCAACTACCATCTTGTATAATTGACCTGTCATCAAAGTGAAACCTATGGCGCCCAGTACCAATTATTTCTTCTTCTTGACCGTATATTCTGTAGGCATATTCCTAGTGGTTATAAAATGGATGATATTGGAAAAATGATCATCATCTACCTTAATAGAGAAGAACTATGGATCTTGTAACCCGTCATCCAAATTAGTTGGTTCTTCAACTTTTTCAATTTGATATAAGTGGTATGTTCTTGCATTAAACCTTCCAAGCTTCAAAATAACCTTCAAATCATATTCCTGGAGCAAAAGGAGTCACCTAAAGATCTTCCCCCACAATAGAGGCTTGTTCACCAAGTATTTCATAACAGAATGATTTGTAAACATATTGAAATGACCTCCAAGCATATAATCGCAGAACTTTTGCAGCACATAAACCATGGCTAGCCCTTATCTTTCTATGGTTAAATAATTATGCTTAGCATTTGGGAGCTTCCAACTTGCAAACACAATCAGATGATCAATATATTCAAGGCCTGACAGTGCTAATACAACTCACAATGCGATACATGAAGCATTATTGTGTACATGTAATTCCTTCGACCAATCTAGGAATACCAACATGGGCGCAGTTGCCATATTTTCCTTAAGTATGTCTAAAATATTCTGATATACCTCATCCTAATAGAAAGTGGTTTCCTTATTCAACATCTTATCCATCGGTCCAGTGATCTGCACATAAGCTTGAATAAACTTTTGATTATATCCAGTATGTCCCAATATCAAACGCAATTTCTTCACTCTCTTAGGAGGATCCAAAATAATAATTGTTGAAATTTGCAACATAAAACAGTGAAATTTACATCTAGAAAAAAAATCGAGAAAATGGCACCCAGAAATGGCTACGATGTGGGGCTTTTTATTTAATTATCCATTAATTAAATTGAAAGTAAATTGTAATTTCATCTGATAACAACCTGTATCAGTTAAATAAGTGAGATATTCCTATTTGGTTCAATAATTTCATGCTTTGGGTCAAAGGTGAGGCATGTAGAGTGATTCTATTATTTTTGGGGTCCAATTGTAGTTGTAGCACTAGTGTTGTGTGAGTGTAATCAGTTAACTCAAATTAATTGAGTTAAAATCAGTTTAACTAGTTCTAACTGAGTGATGAGATTGTGAGAGGTTAAGTGAATTAAATTATATTTAATTCACAAGAAGTGATATATCAGATAACTAATGATTCACTATTATTATTTGTATGCATTTCAATTTTGATGACAACCCAGTTGATACAGAGGCTAAAGGGAAGTTAACTATCAGTTGTATTATTAGTGAATTTCTCGGGCATAATTATAAATTCAAAGGAAGGCTCATGAAGGATTTCTTAGTAAAGGAAGGTTTATTATCCTATTTAATAGGGATTCATTTCCGAGGTATTCTATGATCAAGGCTGGGATAAAAAATGGCTGAGAATTGGCTAAGTGTTGGTCAATTTGGTATAAGAATTTTAGTCATTTTTTAGCAGGATTAGGGTGAGACGATCAGTAGAGTGTGGGTTTTTCTCGATGTGAGAAAAAATTTTATTGTTTCATGTACAATATATGAGAGAGGGGTTTTGAGTAGGTTCTTTCCCCAAGAACATCTTGTGTTCTGTGATTTATAATTTCCTTTCTCTTACTTGCATGTGATTGAGCGATCATGTTTTATATTCCGCAAATATAGTAGAAGGATTCAATATCTTGTTTTAGTACATTACATGATCGGATTGAATAAATTGATATAGATTTTAAATATAATTTATAAAATAATGACAACAATTTTGGTTGGATTTACTATCAGACTATGTTTATAGACAATATTTCCCAGCAACATACCGAAAGGGACATAGAATATACAGTTCTTCAAATTCAAATAAATTTGATACTTTTGACAAGTGTCGAGCTTTAAGTGAGGGTTGGGGACATGTTTCTTCAATAGTCCAAAAATATTCCAATCATTGAAATACACTTATAAGAACTTATGTATATAATATTTCAAAGAAGCAACCACTACGCATGAAAATATGGCTAGTGCGTTCTTCAAACTGAATGGAATTATAGTATATAGGAAGGAACACCATTCTAGGGCAAAGGTGGCCTTGCTCTGGTCTTCAGGTGCAATCCTTATCTGGTGATATCCCGAAAATCCATCAATAAATGAATAGGCTTCCTGCCCTTTGACATTTTCTAAGAATTCATTTGAGAATGGGGTTGGAAGAGGATAATGTACACATGCATAATTCAATTTGCACAGGTCATCACAGATCCTAATTTCACATTTTTCCTTCTTTTCTTGGACTACCATGGGGCTCACCCAATCTAATTCCTCCACTGGCTCGATAATTTCTATAGCAACCATCTTTTCCAAATCTTCCTTGAAAATTTTCTTATTCTTTGGATTCAATCTATAGGGGCGATCCTTAATGGGCCTAGAATATGGTTTTACATTGATCCTCATCACACCAAGATATACAACAATCTCGTTTAGCTTAGGAAATTTATTGGGGAACAAATCCTAATATTCAGTGAGGATTTTTTCAATCATTCCCACAGTATCTTCATCCAAATAATATCCTACATTGGAAAAGTTAAGCTACCCTTATGTGACAATATTGACTATTCTAGTCTGAACAAGTTTAGTAACATCTGGGAATTCAATCTTACATCCAGTGATTGCGCGTTGCCCCTCAGGTATGTTAATTTTTCTACGATTCTCATCATTTTATTCAGCAAACACATTTATACATTCAACTTCATCCTTCATCTGCACATTCCATTCAGGTAGGGCTCGTACTACTGGCTCCTTTGGCACATCAAAAATAGTATCTTGAATATCCTGCAATGCCTCATCAATGCAATGGAATAAAATTTAAAATTTCAAAGTCAAAATAAAGCTCTCTTTCAGAGCAACCCATTCGGTAGTACCATATCATAGCTCTTCCTATAGATACCAATTCATGGGTACCATGTCAAATGTATGAATGAATATGTAAACCCATTCTAGCTATGACTCCTCTCCCCAAGTTGCAGTCCAATTTGGTAAATGATGGTGTGGATCATCTGTGCTTGAATATTGTTATTTCATTTGGGTGTTGCGCATTATAAGTCACAATCATAGCATTTGATGACATTCCCTCTAATCAAAAATATTTTCTTTGTGGTTCTCCACCAATGTGCTGGGCTTGACCATAGAGCTAGATCAAACGTGTTGAACCGATGTTCTTCTGGAACATCTCTTTCAAATGTATCTAAAAACATAGTGGCATCGCCTATACCATCATAGTGCAGAAATGTACATACCTCAGAGGATATACAATGCATATATCTAGTTACCTAATTAAAACTGAGTGTGGATACTTCATGTAAGCGGTTCTACCAATGTTCCAATTCTTCATCAGAGTCTAATAAGAGCGAACTATATTTTTTGCAACTAAGCCAACCATCTGTCGTGGGACTTATCCAATCCTCATCATTCACGATTAAGTTGTAGACATGGTTAATATCTTCATAAACATACTCATTGCGCACTAGTTCTGTATACCTTGATCCTTCTATGGGGTCCAAGGGGACCACAACCCTTGTCCCAATTTTTTCAAACACCATACTCTTGAGCTTGAGGTTAATAATAACATCCATGTCAAAAGCCTAGTCTAGAACTAGCAGTGTCGGATACGTATTTTCATCATCAACAATTTCAATGACCTCAAAGTCAGAAAACAATTGACTCCTTCAATGTCAGCTACTACCCTAGAGAGTCTTCCCATTGGGATAATATTCTGCTGGCCAACCATGCAGTGTTGAATTGAAGACCATTCCAGCTTAGGTTCTCCCATTTTATACCATGTTTGTTTAAGTAATACATTTTCATCATATCCCATATCTGGAATAGCTTGATCCATCTCAAAGTCTCCTATTTGAGCAGTGAAATGCATCTCTCATCCATTTATTATTTTATTATTATGGATTTTGTTGACAACCATTTGTTCCATCTAAGGTTGATCTTTCTTGGCACAGTTTCCAATTAATGTTTGAATGTTTTCAACCACATTCTTATTGCGTAAAATCTTGATACAAGCCTATAGGAATACTATCAACTCAGCTAGATCAATCTCATATTTGACATTCACAAGAGGCCTAGTTGGTGCTTTTTATGTCAACACACCAGGTTCCATAAAATTATTCTTAACTTTAGTAAAAGTATCCTTCTCTCATTGCAATTTAAATCCTTCCTTATTCTCAGGGGGATTTCTGAGCCCATACATTTGCAACATGTTTTTTTCCTTCAACTTTGTTTGCACTGGTTGTTGCACCACTTTTGGTCACAATATTAACACTAGGATCTTCATTGTGTGGCTCTTCCCTCATCATCTAAATTTTCTTTCTAGGAATTTTAGACTTATTTTCTTGCATTTTCACAATTAGCAGAGGGAAATATTCAATTATGTGGTCAAACTACCTGCACTACCTACAATATGAGTGCGTTGGGTTCTGGCAGTGGCTCACAATGTGGGTAACTTCTCCATAATTATAATAGATAATCTGGCCTCTTCCACGACGAGCTCCTCCTCCTCTTCCATGACCTTGACCGTGAAATCCCCATCACCACGTGGGTGAGGCAGGTGAATCTAGACCTCTACCTTCAGGTTGTATTCTATAAGAAGTAGCTTGTTCAATCATTAGGTCAAAACTGTGACAATTGTTATCATCATGGCCTACATGATGAAAAGATGCGCAATATAACTTCTTCGAAGACTGAATATATTTCTCCAGCTTGATACAATAGTTTGTAGGGTTTTATCTGGTTACTTCACATAGTGCACACCATATAGTAGAGCTCGCACTTGTTCCTGCCCCTATATTAGGCTTGGTCAGAGTCGGTCCTCCAACCGTAATATATTCGCCATATACTAGTCTTTTTTCCCCTTAATGCCCTTCATATTTGCAGCATACACATCATACATCTATGTTCTCATCCTTCTCACTTTCCTTCCACAAATTTTGTAGTTCCAAGTGTAGAGTAGCCAACTAGCTCTGAATCTGCTAAACCTTGATCTGTGTTTCATGAACTAGCAAGGCTTCCAGTTTCATTGCAATTTCCAAAGCTTTAGCTTGGGTGGTGATCTTTTTCTGAGATAAAGGAAGGCATAGATGCAGTAAAAACATTGCAATGAACCATTCCATATGATGATAATCACTAATGGTGAAGCCTCTATACATGATAATTTGTTTTAACCGTTGATATGAATCCCATACAATTTCCTTTATTTCCTGGTGGATATCCTTCATTTCGATAATACATTGTGCATATGAATTTTTCTTCTAGAATGATCATTCAATGCTTTCTTGAGGTCATATATCATCATATTTGGATTAGCTACTACATACCTCATGTACCATCCCATCGTATGTTACTAGAATGCATTAGAAATTTGTACTTTCATGAAATCATCATCAATAATATCATATGTGCCTTCCCCACAGCTTTTGCGATGAACCCAAATTGCTCAGTTTCTTCACTCCCGACACCCTTGAAATTTTGCATCTTAATAGAGTTGGCCATATCGAATACTGATTGTGGAGGTGGAGGTGGAGGTGGAGTGGAGTAGAGTGGACTGTGAGGTGCAGTTGGGAGTGGGGTAGATGGGATCTGAAATGCAGTTGTGTTACTCTCTTCTGGTTGCAATGAATCACCGGAAATGCTAACCTCAGATTCGTTGTCACTGTCAGACCTACCTTTGAGGGAATTATACACAAAATATCCTTCCAGCTCTTCTCTATAATTTTTTCAACTTTCTATAGACCTAGGTTGACCCCTTCTAAACATTCATTGAGTGTACCTCCACATATAATCTTATTCACATTAGAGCATTTCTAACCCACAACTTCAAAGAGCATAGAAAATCACCTCGCGGACCCTTGAAAAACATTCTTCCAAATTCAATGTAATACACAAAGGTATCAATAGAAAAATCCATGAAAAATCCACCCAAAATTTTGTCGATCCAATATTCCATTGTCTGAGTAATCTTATTGTTGGCTTTTTCCAGTTGTTTAACCAACTTAGGAGTCCACCTAGTAATCGTGTCATCCTTCCAACAGGCCTACATCTCAGTGAACTGAGATAAACACTCATAGAGTTCTGTTGTGAAGGAATAAGAGAATATTTTTTTATACTCTATATAAATATATCTTTGTTCCCAATATTTAAAAGATAATCACAGGTTCTAGTTATCTTGGATCGTGAACTCCTGCACCTTTCTATCCAAAAAAACCTGCATTTCGCTCATATTTGGATGCCACATCAAATTTCCTTCAGAGAGATCCTAGACCTGGCAACAGAACCACTTATTGGCTCGAGAGGTCCAGAACCAGGTTTAGAATGTATTTTCACAATGAAAAAAAACCCTCCAACTATTTGCCCTTTCGACAGTGATCTGCTTGAGCAAACCAAAGTCTCACCTGAAGTAGCAATAAGTTGGTGTTGGAAATAGATTTCCGCAAGTTGAGGGAGGAATATCATTATTAGCTCCCTATATTACTAGTTTAGTCCCTTATTATTATTACTGTAGCCACCTTATTGTTATTTTTGTACCCCTGTAACCCAAATATTGTTATTATTGGCCCTTACATTGTTATTGTTAGGTCGGCTAGGATTATATTGTGGGCCCATGGACTCCTATATATAGAAGGAGGTTTTGGTCATTTGTATCATCCAGGAATTTTTAATTTATGTAATGTATTGGTGATTTCCCACTCAACGTGGCTGATTTCTAAGCAATTGAGCTCTCTTTTCTTCAATTTTTGGAGCTGGTTTCATAACATTTGGTATCAAAGCTTTGGATTCTAGGGTTTCGCTACTCCAAACAGGTCATCGTGACATTTTCGCAATAATTTTTTTTCTATGAGGGTTCAAAAGCTGAAATTTGTGCAGTGCGAAGCAAAAATCCCAAGGAACCTCCAGTAAAAATTTCAGACCTTGGTTCGCAACATTTTCATACATATGATCTGTGGAAGTTAGGGTTTTTTCAGGCTCCCAAATTTTAACTAAAATAGGTCATCATGAAATATTTTCTATGAATTTTCGTATACAAAGTTTTCAAAGATGAAATCTATACAATACGAAGAAGAAATTTGGAGGAACCGTCTGTAAAAAATTTAGATCTTGCTTCACAATATTTTTGAAGATATGATGTGTGGAAGTTAGGATTGTTTGAGGCTCACGAATTTCATCTCAAAGAGGTGACCATGGGAAAAACGCCATAACTCTCTCTTTGAGTGTTAGATTGTGATTTTGTATTTTTATATATCAATTTCAGAGTCAAAGGAGGAAACAATGACATGTGGTAGGTCATACAATTTCGTTGTAATGAACTAGTCCATAATTAGGTCATCATGGGAGATTGGGCATAAATTTTCCTTGAAGAATCCAAATCAGTTAAGACCTATGGAATTTGAAAGAAGATTCAGAGGGCTACTTCAGGGCTGAATTTCAAGTATTGAATATTCGAAATCACAGAGATAATTCAGTTTCAATATCGAGCTCCTCAAAAGCAAGAAAAATGTGTGTATTTTTTTCGAACTACATAAGTCTTGTTTGAAAAAAAATTAGTTTGAATTTATTCCAAGGGAATATTGAAGAATAGATATCAGTATTGGGTTCTAAAATGCCCCCTAAAAAGAATAGAACACCCATTAAGCCTTTATAAGGCTCTACTATGACTCATGAAGATGAATAAACAAAACATGAGATATCAAAATTACAAGAGAAAGTGCAGGAAATTTCGCTAGCGCAAAGAGCAACAAAAAATGAAATGGAAGTTTTGAAGAAATGTGTGGAAACTAAGATGGATGGTTTGAAGAAAGGCGTGGAAGCTAATATGAATAGTTTGGAAGATAATATGGATGGCATGGAAGTGGGCATGGAAGCTAAGATGGACAACATGGAAGCTAAGATCGATGAAAAAATGAAATACAACATGGAAAAGATGAATAACTATCTAAAAGTAGACATCAAAGGTTTGGAAAAGTTGATACAAGAAATGCTTCCTAATGGCAAAAAGATAGTAGAGGAAACTCATGATGAGAAAAAAATAAATTTTAATCGTGATTTCATAAACTCTAATGTTGGATGGAAGAACCACCATATTCGAAAGATGGATATGAAGAAGTTTGGTGACAAGGATCTTGTAACATGGATACTACAAATGGAGCAATATTTTGATCTCAATAATGTGCAAAACAAACAAAAGGTACAAATTGCAACTTTACATTTAGAACAAAATACATTTGTATGGTATGATGGCTTTGCTCCCGTAAAAAAATTGTCACTTGTTCAATTTTTAATGAGCAAATGATATCACATTATGAGGATAGAAAAAGCAACACCTTCTGTTGCAACAGGGTCTCCTACAAGAGTTGTGAATATGGTCGATTTTTGTATATTTTTTATTATATTTAGTCTAATGTAGGGGTTTCAGGGTGGGTCAAAGCCCCTCATGCATTGTAAGTGGGTCAAGGGTAGACCAAGAGTCTACAAACCATGATTTGCAAACCATTGGATGTGTAGCCTAAAATAATATAAGTATTTTAACCTTTTTAAATTGTAAGATAGACTTGGATTAGTATTGATGCAAATTGCGAATTAGTATATATATTTGGATTTTTGGGAAAGGACTCCTGCTGGCTGTGTGCACAGAGATCCTCAGTGCTGCTATGTGCAGAGCCTGCTATTGTATGCGCAAGTTGGGTTTTTTTTGGGTATTGTAAAAGGAACTGAAGGATTAATGAATGCGGAAGGTTGTTGAAATTTCTGAATTAATTGGATCAGTGATATCTGTTTATGTATGTTGTGTGTCATTTATTTAAGCTGCAAAAATATTTGTGTTATTTGTTTATACTGTGATTTATATCTTTTATGGTATGCATAATTCTATATTGAGCTCCACAAGTAACTGTGCTAAGTCCTTATGCTGCATAGACCTGTGATCTGTATCTTTTTATTAGACTTTATAGTTGCGATAGTTGCTTGTTTTCCTATATATGTTATTCGTTGCATGGTATTGCGCACATGGATGTGAAGGGACTAATAGATCTAGGTTCTGTAATATGCAATCGGATATTTGTGTAGCCGAACGTTGCTCTGCCTGACTTACCTGCCCTCTCTCAGGGTGCGGAAACCTAGTTCTAGCACCCTCCCATACTACTTCGAGTGACACTTTGGCCTGTGCAAGCAAGTCATTGCTAAAAGGGCTAGTAATATAGGGGTTCTTTGGCAAACCTTCAGCTCTGAACGTGGGTCTGGACCCCTCAAGCCAAAAAATGGTTCCATTTCTGGGACCAAGAGCATTTTAAGAGAGGGATTAGGTAATGCCAAGGCTGTACTGGAAACCTGAAAGAAAAGAAATTGATGAATGGTTTTAACGGTAAGTTTAGGAACTCGCAGTAAAAGAAAATCGCAGTAACAAGTTGACCACAAAAAAGTGGAAAAACAGGTATATTTCCACAGATATCTACAAAAAAATTTCGTAAGCATTGCGATCGAGCTCTAGGAGTGGCTTGCAAGATTGGTTAAATTTTAGAAGTCTTGGAAGGATGAGTGGGTCACACAGTGGACCCCAGAATTGATCCAGCAGTTAGAGAAGGATAATAACACCATCACTCGCACCATATACCACTGGGTGGACAGCGTGCTAGCGGGATTCATGACGGAATTTCCCATCAATGAATTCATCTCCTACTCCAAAGGAGAGCGAAGATTCTTCAAAGGATTTAGGGGTAAGTTTCTGAAGACTTTACCATCGCTGATTAATATATTACTGTATGAAAAAATTATTATGTGTAGCCACACCAAATGAATAACCTTTGATCTAGACGGAAGTACGGCACAAATTGGCAAATACTATCGGAGCAACCTAGAAGGAGGTGGATATGTCTACAACCCATTAAGATGAGTAGTTGCGCAGAGTCCTCCAACCACACCACTTCCAAAATAGCATAGGGGTAGGAATTCACCTACACCTCCACCACCAGAAGACGACATGGTTGTGCACATTAAATTGCCTACCTTTAAAGGTGTGGGGGATGAGGACGTGGAACAGTTCTGGTTTGTCACAGAGTCGGTATGGACTATTGAGAGTGTAGCTAGTGACGTGGTGAAGAGGACACAACTGTCCCTTTCCTTCGAAGGAATAAATTTGAATTGGTAAATGTGATACATCAGATAGCATGCACACTCAACCATCGAAGAAATCAAGAATGCCTTAAAACAATAGCTCAAGAAGCCTAAGTGCTACTCTCAATTAGTGGTCGATCTAAAGTATTTCAAGCAAGGGCCTTCTGAACCAGTATGGGAGGTTGATCAATGGCTGAAGAAGGTGATCAGGGAAGGAGGATTTTAGTACGATGACAGACAACACATGAAGTGGTTCATTGCTATGTTTTTGCCTCACCTGCGCATACCTATGGGTCACCAAAATTTCGAATCACCGGAAAAAGCCTTGGAGGTCACTATGAAGTTAGAATTTTCACCTAGAGACGATGCCCAGCTAGGCATAGAGCATATCCAAGGACAACCAGAGGTGATGCACATGGAGATCTAGAACCTGCGGAAAGAGCGAGGCACAGAGGCTAGCCAAGAAAGATGGTGCATACGTTGTAGGGTGAATGGTCACACTAATAATAACTTCTCACTGTTAGCAGACCACATGCAGGCCGGGGGACCTATTCCATTGCGCCTTAGGGAAGTGTTAGGCCCAATTGGTCTGACACTATGGTGAGATGATTGGCGCGTTGCAGGGCTGCATGACACAAACCACTGTCCCCACCTTGTTGCATACATCCCAGAAGTAAAACAGCAATGGTGCAGGTTCTACAGGTCAGTAGGACATCATGAACATAACTATTAGACGTATGATTTGATGATCAAATGGGGGAATCTCTATAGGGTGCAGTTGGACCCGTCCTCACCCAGATCGTTGTCGAGCATAGGGGGCTCCCCAGGAAGGGCCAGGGGACGTGGAAGAGGTGGAAGCACAAGTCGGGGACAAGGGAAACTCATCTGTTATAACTGTGGAGAGGTAGGGCACTTTTCCAGGGACTGTCCAAACCCCACAAGATAGACCTGCTGGTATTGCAGGTAGCTGAACCATGCGATTGAAGACTTTCCATTCTTGATAGCGAAGATATAGGAAAATAAACTGACAGCTACACAGAATGTGCAGAGGGTCAAGGTCGAACTATGATACAAAGATCCAAGCATAAATGTCATAAAATGCAGTGGGATGGCCACTGGGGGGCCTGGGAATAAAACTACAAACATGCCTCTGATCCAACCAACAGTGAGAAAATAGGAAGGGTTGGATCTATAAAAGTATAAAGAACCACTTATCGCAACTCGCAAGGACTTTTCTGAGGTAGAGGCATCCACTTCGCAGCCGCCTGAGGACCTCAAGGTAGATGAGGAGGTTAAACCCTTTTTACAAGCATGTATGAAGCTGTTGCATAACCTAAGGGTTATGGAAAATCTTCAAGCATTGATAGATAGTTGTGCAACACAACCTATCCTCCCTCCAGAAATCAAGGATGTACATAAACTCTATGGGTATAATAAACGCACTAGCAGAGAGATGTAGTTGACTGCCTAGATCAGTGATTACGAGATGGATAAGGTTATTTTGGACCTAGGGTTGAACGCGAATATCTTACCTAAACAAACTTGGCAACACATGGGGGAACCTAATTTTGAATGGTCCACTATCCAGATGCATAAAGCTAATCAACATAAGATCATTCCATTAGGAAGACTATCAAATATTGTGGTGGATATCGAAGGGGTTAAGGTCCAAGCTGACTTTGAAGTAATTCAAATTGTAGAAGATGCAAACCCCTACCCTACGGTCCTAGGCTTGGATTGGGCCATCGATATGGGAAGCATCATTAACCTAGAGACGAGAAGCATGGTATTCGAAAATAACGATACAAGGGTAATAGTACCATTATATCTGGTGGAAGGTGAATGATACACACAACCAGTGTGTGATGAAGAGGATGTAGATCACATCTATAAGTTTACTGCGCGAGATGAAGACTGGATCAACCCCACGATGGAAGGGGTATTTTGTTGGGAAAAGGACAACAAATTTTTCTCTGACTCTGATGGGGAGATGGAGAATTGGAAAAACCGGTTACATGATGTCTATGCATTGAGATGTCTTCAGATCATAAAGAACTTCCACTGCATCTCCTTTGAGGTAAGAGATCTATATTATTTCAATGGTTTTGGTAATGTTAGTGACTTTCTGTGGGAATTTGAAGCCAAGGTTCCCATGGAATGAAGGTTATGGGCCCCTAACCTAGCAATGTGTGCCAGCCCTGCATGATGGTGGGAGATGCATAAGGAAGCATTGCAGAGATGGGAGAATTTTTGAGGCAGGATGCTCTTGCTATTTCAGAGCCCAGCAGAGGTATGGGTCAAGTTATTCCTCGGCCTAGGGGATCCGTATGAACATGTGGTTTCATGGATGGAGGTGTGGGATGACTGAACTATAAGGGAGTGGGTTCACTTATTCATTCACGCATTGGGTCTAAACCCCACTGCTTGGTACTTGGATGTGGAGCTACATCAGTGCACCCACCACTAGGAAACTTTGAAGAATGACTTTATAGGAACATTTGGATTGATAGGGGGTTTTGAGGCACTTAACGAAGCTCTGGAGGACATAGATACGCTCATTTTTGGCAAGACCAGCTCTTCTTGGCAAGTGAGGAAGGTGAAGATGATTTGCGGTCTGTCTCTATCCCAGAGTTGGAAGGGGAGCACGCAGTTGAAGGACCTCCACTAAGGGAAGTGGATGTCACTAAGCCTCTCAAACTGTGTGAAGTAAACATTGGGACGAAAGAGCACCCTAAATTGGCTAAGATCGAGGACTAATGGGATGAGAATATACTAGGTAAGGTGGCTGAATTACTTACAGAATATCAGGACTTGTTCCCTATGAAATTTTACAAGCTAAAGAAAATCACGAGGGACTTAGGGGTCATGCATAACACTCTCAAACATGATTCGTGGCCCGTAAAGCAGTGACCTTCTAGGTTGAACCCCAAATATAAGCAGAAGGTCAAGGAGGAGATCGATAAAATGCTTGTTGCAAGGATCATCGAACCTGTTGAACAATCAGACTAGGTCAGTCCAAGGGTGGTTCAGGAGAAAAAAAATAACGGAGAGATTTGGATCTATGTGGACCTACGCAAGTTAAACAATTCCCGCGTTCATGATCCATTCCCAACACCATTCTTAGACGAATTATTAGACAAAGTGGGAGGAAAAGAAGCATACTCTTTCACGAACGGGTTCTTAGAATACCATCAGATAACAATCGTACCTGAGGACCACAGCAAAGCTATGTTCACCACTGAGTGGGGATCTTTTCATTATAATGTCATGCTATTTGGACTCAAAAACGCCACTGCGATTTTTTCTTGGGTCTTTGTCGCCCTGTTCAAAGAATTCATTCACAAGTTCCATGAGGTGTATTTCAGTGATTGGATTGTCTTCGGCCTGGTCAAGGCACACATCTCAAACCTGCGCATGATGCTGGATGCCTGCCGGAAACACCATTTTCCCCTAAATATCATGAATTCTATCTTCTGCGTGCCCTTTAGAATCTTCCTCAGCCTCATAGTTTTTCAGCAAGGACTCATGGTAGATCATGCCAAAATCGCAGTTATCATAAATTTACTAGTACCAACCATGGAGAAACAGTTGCACTCAATCCATAGACACACGGGCTACTACAGGAAATTCATTCAAGGCTATGTGCTGATTACTACCGAGATGGAAAAATTGCTTAAGAAGGATGTTTCATTCTTTTGGAATGACGAATGCCAAAAGAGCTTCGAGCTACTAAAGGAAAAGATGGTCTCGACACCTATTCTCATCTTTCCGGATTGGGAGAAGGCATTTCATGTTCATGTCGATACATCAAGCATTGCTATCGGGGTTGTCCTTATGTATCCAGGGGAAGGAGATATTGACCATCCAGTTGTCTTTGAAAGTAGGAATCTCTCTGGAGCGGAACGAAACTACTCCACCATCAAGCGGTAGGGATTGGCCATGGTTTACACGTTGCAGAAATATCAGCATTATTTGCTAGGAGGTCACTTCAAAATTTTCACAGACCATTCAGCTTTAAAATACCCGGTCAATAAGCCTGTGTTGGGGGGGGGAATATGTCGGTGGCTACTGCTATTTCAGGAGTATGAATTTGCAATCATAGTTAAGCAGGGTAAGTTGAATGATGGGCCGGACCACTTTTCCATAATAGAGAGTGGTGAGGAGCCAACCAACTTGTAAGCCAAATTTCCTGATGTGCAACTATTTTCTATCAGGTTAGTTGATGCACACTTCGCTGATATCATTCAGTTCTTGAATATCGGGATGACACCCCCAGAGTACTTTGTACAGCAGAAAAAAGCGTTAGTCACCCAGGTAGTAGACTTTACCATTATCACAGGACACTTATAAGATGGGGTAGATGAAGTATTGCGGCGATATTTTTTGGAGCACGAAAGACATGCTATCTGAACCGATGCTCACGATGCAGTAGGAGGAGGTCACTACGCAGGGAAAGCAACGACGCAAAATATCTTAAGGGCTGGGTTATGGTGGCCAACCCTACATACTGACGCCCACGATTATTGTAAAGCCTGTGATACGTGCCAAAGAATAGGGAGGCCATCCCGTAGAGATGAAATGCCCATTCAACCACAAATGGCCCTACAAGAATTTTATAAGTGGGCTATCAACTTCATCGGGCCTATCAACCCCCCAGGAAAAAATAAAGGTGTGCGCTACATTATTACGACCACTAAATACATAACAAATTGGGCAGAAGCACAAGCAGTAAAGGATTGTACTATGAATACCGCTATGAATTTCATCTTTGAAAAAATCCTAACTAGGTTTGGATGTCCGAATATTCTCATGAGTGACAAAGGTACACACTTTGTTAATGAAACAATCTAAGATTTGACTGAGGAATTCTAGATCCATCATGTGAAAAGCACGTCATATCACCCGTAGGCCAATGACACGGTTGAAGCTTTTAATAAAATCTTGGAGCACACACTAACTAAGATATGCAATGCTTATCGCAGCGATTGGGATGTGCACATCCTGGCGGTCCACTGGGCCTATCGAACAACCTGCAAGAAGTTAATAGGAAAGATCCCATTCAAGATGGTTTATGGTAAATAATTTGGTATGCCAATGGAGTATATTGTTCCTAGTCTGCATATCGCAACATTTACAAACATGGCAGAACCAGATGTCATGGAAAAGCGATTAGTGCAGCTTATGGCTTTGGAGGAGGATCGATTTATTGCGAATTTCCATCAGCAAGTCCAGAAGGCCTGAGATAAAGCCTGGCATGACCAACACATTCACCAAAATGATTTCGTGGAAGGCCAATTAGTCCTGTTGTATGATAGTCAGTTTGAAAATCATCCTGGGAAGTTCTGGAAACATTGTCTTGGTCCCTACACAGCTAAGGAGATCACATACGGTAGAGTGGTTAGGCTTTCTACCCTACACGGAGATATGTTCCTCGGCTACATCAATGGTAGTTGGCTCAAACCATATTGAATCAAATGAGTCTATGGCTGGAGTAGGCACACAGGCATAGGTCGAGACCCCACTGCCACATGTCACTCAGGACGAGTCACAAGAATGTGCTGGGGGACTGTTGGAACAGGGTCTCCTACAAGAGCTACGAATATGGTCCATTTTTGTATATTTTTTATTATATTTAGTCTAATGTAGGGGTTTCAGGGTGGGTCAAATCCCCTCATGCATTGTGTTAGGGTCCTATAAGTATAGGATTCATAATTTGGTATTGAGATAAAGCCTGGCATGATCGACACATTCGCCAAAAGCATTTCGTGGAAGGCCAATTAGTCCTGTTGTATGATAGTCAGTTTGAAAATCATCCTGGGAAGTTCTGGAAACATTGTCTTGGTCCCTACACAGCTAAGGAGATCACATACGGTAGAGTGGTTAGGCTTTCTACCCTGCGCAGAGATATGTTCCTCGGCTACATCAATGGTAGCTGGCTCAAACCATATTGAATCAAATGAGTCTATGGCTGGAGTAGGCACACAGGCACAGGTCGAGACCCCACTGCTAGATGTCACTCGGGACGAGTCACAAGAATGTGTTGAGGGATTGTTGGAACAGGGTCTCCTACAAGAGCTACCAATATGGTCCATTTTTGTATATTTTTTATTATATTTAGTCTAATGTAGGGGTTTCAGGGTGGGTCAAATCCCCTCATGCATTGTGTTAGGGTCCTATAAGTATAGGATTCATAATTTGGTATTGACTTATGATAATCTTGTAAACTATGTACATACCTTGCTTTCTGCAAGTTGTTTTCCCATATTTTGTAAAAAATAAAAAAATAGAAAATCAAAAAAGAGGGTAAAAGTCCTAAAAGAAAGATCAGAGTACTTTATATATATATATACATATATATATATATATATACCTCGAAATAAAAATATGAAAATAAAACATAAAAGTGTGCAAGTCCAAATGCCACTACTTTAATTTTTACTGATGATTATGGTAGAGTGTCAATAAATTCCATGATCCATGATGAGTTAAAATATTTAAACTTGACTTGTCATGTTTTCAATTTCCATGTTTTAGATAGTGAATAAAGATTAGTCAAACAGTTTAATCCTGACTAATCAGCAGATAGGTAGAGAATAAAGTGGAGCTCATCAGTTTAATCTAAGCCCTCGAATGGAATAAGTTAGAATTATATAGTTTTTATGATTTCAAAAGAATAAAATGTTTCAAGGTAGCAAGCTCAAATGCACCAGCAAAAAGGAAGAAACAATGTTAGATTAATGTTGAGTAGGTAGAAAGAAGTGGGAAAAATCATGTAATATTTATCATTGGGCATAAAATCACTAATTTCCCTTCCCTTGTGAGTCTTCAATATTCTATACTTCCAGTCAAAGAGGCTCAAAGAATTTCTCTGACTTTTATTGGGATTGGACCCAAGGCTCAATGAATGGATAGTGGAAAATGTTGGACTCTTATGATAAACTCCCCTTCACCAATATTCATTCATCATTCGTACATTTAATTCATTTTTCATGAGTGAAAACCCATTTTTTATGTAATGATAAGTAAAAACCCATTTCATTAACTCCCTTCATTCATAAAGCATACAAACCCTCAAAAATGCTCTATCCTAAACAAAAGTGGCAAAATTAAGAAATTATAAGCTTTGCTTGAAATTTTTTCACTTTACTTAGTTCTATAAGTGTATTTTTGAGTATTCCTTTCCCCTTTTCATATTAATTTGTAACGTATGCTATTAAATCCCCAAAATTACCTTATTCTATCAATATAATTCCTTTTATGTTAAATATCCCGAAAATCCCATTATTATAAGATTTTAGGCCAAAGTTATTATCCACATGTTGAAATAAAACCCAAAATAATACCCCCTTTGGCCTAAAAATAACTATATACAAACCCCCCCCCCCCCCCTTATAGTTATTAAACCCCCCATGGTTTAAAAAGCTATATAATAAAATAAAAAAATATACGAATAAGTGTTCGAGTGCATCCTATGTATTTGCAAACAAAACATACTCCCCTGCTTATTATAAAGTTTAGTTCAAACCAAACTTTAAACCCAAAACCTTTGCAAATATATATATCAAATCCCCATGTATACTTTTAACTTGAGATTATATCATGGTAAAGCTATGACTTGATTTTCATTCGAATTAAACCTTCCCATCATTATTCCCAATATGTAATAGTCATATGCTATACATAAAAATAAACCTTGGTTAATTAAGCTGCCTCATGCACATCCCTCCCCTTTCAATAAACCCACCATATATCACTTATACATAACCCTATTGTATATAAGAAAATTATTATAACACGTCATATAAAGGTTTTATTATATTTCAAAAGCCTGCTAGCGCATAAGTCACCCTAATCCCACATGCCTTTTCGACCGCATATTCCCTTTTAATCTTGGCCCTTTGCCTCAAATTGTTAGATCTGACAGTGTAGAATCGATATCGTGCCCATAAACCAAACTTCCACCCAAAGCCAAAATCAATGCGAAATGGGTTCTTTTCAATATACTACCTCCCCTGACGTGGTGTGATTTCATTCGATCGCATTCATTTCACCAAATACAGCTTACCACCATGAGCCAACAACACAGATAGAGCCAACATCATGTAGAAATTATATATGAGCGATATGTTATACACCGAGATTCTCCTGATCACACACTATTTTAACTTCATGCACAATACAGAATATCTTCTACCATTGATCATTAATTGCGGAAATAAAAACAATCGCATGCGCACATTAAAACCATAAACAATCACACATATGAACACAATATTTTATGGGAAAGATTAAATCTGAAAACCCCCAACTATCTGTATATTATATGTCATAGAGATAATGTAACAATCATCATACAAAGCTCCTCACAAGCTCTCAGTACAATCTCCAATTGCTACACACTAATCAAGCTAGATCTAGCAAAACACATGCTCAATCTCTACCAGCTGCTAACTTTGCCTCTACTACGCAATCCCCTACTAAGCAGCAAACAAACAGACTTTGAACCACAATGTACTGTGCAATACTTATTGGCATCTCCAATCACTGGTTGTTGCAAATCATGCAACAGTATAGTCACAACTGATAGTCACACTGCTCTTTCACCTACCTCTTCACTGGTCTCCACTGAAACTGTCCATGCACTGAAGTTAACTGATGTATTCTTTAGTTGATTTATGAGGTTATAATTAGTGAATTAATTAATAATTAATTCACACCACTCTCACTAATTGTATCAATTAGTTAAACTGAATACAAATAGCTCAACTATGTTTAGATTAGTTAAACTGAATACAACTCCACTAACTTCCTCAATCAACTCCACCAAACTCTTTCACATGAGTTCTAACTGAAGTATCCATGCAATAGCTCCACTTAACCCTCAGGAATAGCGTAATTCCTTCTGTCAGCTCCTGTGCCACATCTGTGCACTTAACTGAAGTGCTCCAAGAGAATAAGATAATGTTTATAGTCAAAATATTATTAAGAGCTAATAATATTCGACATATCTATTTTTAGACTGGCAATCTAAAAATAGATTCCGCCCAATATGTCTAAAAATAGAGGTCCATCTATTTTTACAAACTTGACCAACCATCCATAAATAGCATCCTGCAACTCATAGACCATGATCCATATGTCTAAAAATAGACATAGTCTAAAAATAGACTTTGCGCCAAAAATAGCCTGCGGGCCCACTTAGTGAAGGCGACTTCTTTACACTAAGCTCCATCATCTTGTTGCATTCTCAACTTCCTAAGGTAGAATCCGTGGCTTATCGAGTTTAACCTCTTTCTGATGATTCATTCTTGAGGTGGTTAAAGGAAACTTCCACCTCAATTTGTTAAAAAACATTCCAAAATAGGTTGGTGCAGGTAAAACACAGGGACAGAGCGCCAGCTGGCACACCCACTACTGTATATTTTCCCCATTGGTGTGAGGGATGAACTGGCTACTCGTGCCAATGCCAAAACATGGGTTTTTATGGGCTTTCTGAGGAAATGTTCAACGGGAGAAATGATGTCCTTATGTAGAAGGATGCAAAGACCAATCATATTTGCGAGTTTGTCTTGCCAGTATACCCTGCGAAAGATCCTCCAATATGCGAAGGCGAGGGATTGTAGGGTCGGTGAAAAATTCTTGTGTAACACTCCTCCCTACTTTAGATCTAGATGGGGTAAGTGGTTTACATGCCACTTACTTTACGCCCTCATCATTCCACCGAGTCGAAGGTGAAAATGTATATTTGGCACTTTAGGGAAGTACCCATCATGCTGCAGAACGTCCCTTAACCCATCAAGGGAGTGGCCAAGTTTGAAAATAGTCCTAGCCCAAACCATCCCATCCAAAAGGAATGGCACCTCATCACCATTTGGCATCCAAATCAGAAAAATGTTGATGGTCCCATGATACCAATGGTCTACCCAAGAGATACAACACAGTTCTTCCAACTGCTGCTTGAGAATGTCATGTGGAAAGTTGTCCTCCAACAAGGTACTAACTATGCATGAGTGTTCATCTACTATGTGGAAGTAAACAATAATATATATCAGCTGTACATTATTAAAATAACAAGACAATGTGCCATACATTCCTTCTAAAACATCATGATGAGTATGGAGAGATTCGAGCCCATACTCTCTCAATAATAGCTATAGCAACAAGGACTCTTGCTGCCTCCTTGCATTATCAAAATGTAGATCATGGAGCAATAATATAATGATGGACATGTGAGACACATCATCAACATAGTACAAACCAACTCCCTCACACATCATAGGGAAGTTATCCTCCCTCCAAAAACATTGCACATACATGAAATACATCTCAAGCATAAATACATGTGAGCCCATGAGATATATCTCAAACAAAGGAAAATATATGGACATAAGATTTGACATATGATGTCCAAACTCTCTTCTTAACAGCCACCACAATCATGCCTTCTTCTTATGCACCCTATCAATGAGACTAAAGGCATGAGATAAAGAGAAAGAAATTTTTGGGTAGTGACCAAACTCACCCAAAAACAACCAGCACAGCCATGCTTCTTGCTGGTTTGTATCATAGATCTGCAAGGGGTTTGGAAACCTCTTGCTCCATACTTCCATCCACTCATCCCAATGTGGGTGATGGATCTCATTCTGCCATGGCTTGGTATCCTCCCAAGGTAGGACACCCTGCTCCTCCAACCTTTGAAGAAATTTTCACCTCATGAAATGTTGAAGTGTACCTCCAATGGGATATCTTGATGAGACCTCCTCCTCATGCATGGCCTTCCAAACCCAAATAGGCCTTGGATCTCTTTCAAGAAGAAGTCTCTCTTTGAGTTGTGGCATGCTCACTGAGAGAGTGTCATCTAGAGAGGAGAAAGAGTTTCTCATCCCAATATGTCTACCCTTTGACATCTCTTCCTCCATGGCTTCCTGAATGAAGCTGGCATATGAATGTTCCCATGAGGAATGGGTCCTTAACTCTTCACTTTTGCTCTTGGACAGCGCAGTGCAACCCTGCTGCTCTTGCTGGACTTTGGGAACACCTTGCATGGTTGCAAGAGTTCTTTCTTTCACAATGTTGGATTTCTCAACTACAGGTGTTGAAGGCTGCCCCTCCATGGTTGTCATAGTTTTGGTGCAAATCTCCTCAAGATATATTGAGGACTTCTCTTCCTCAAATCCCTTGATCACCCTTTCACTGCAAGGTCTCTCCTCTTCCTTCATCTGGATGAATTGGGGAAAAGTTAGAGTCTCCTTGAAGGCTCTAGAGTGACACTTGTACTCTATCAAGTACCTACTTAGAATATAATGTTCTAAGTGTTCTTATTTCTCTTATCTCCCTCTATGATAATAGGAAGTGCCTGGTCCTTCTTCTTCTTCTTGAAACCTTCTAGAGGTCTCACTGCAACTCTCCTCTTTCTTCTGTTTAACCTCTTTGGAGAGGCTCTTCTTAGATCTAAAAAATAATGAGAGTAATCTCATCCTCTCCATAATTATGAACTCTAATCCCTCTCTTTAGTATTTTGATAGTTGGATCTCACATACGGAGCCAGAGATCATGCTCTGATACCACTGTAATATCCCCAAAGGGACTGCTCAGTAAAATAGGCCTGAAAAACAAATTTTTGAGGGATGTGTGCTTCAGCAACCAATATCAGCCCTTTTATTCCTTATATATGATAATATAAGACCCAATTCCAAGAGGATATTAGAAACCAAACAAACTAGGTGAGGCAAACAGGCCTCCCACACCTAGTATGGCTTGATAAATGTCCAATGAGGGACTGCAACAATATATAAACATTGTATTGGAGTATAATAAGGCTAATAATTCATGGGACATGTTAATAATCAATTTAATATCATTAATATATGCAGCAGCAAGGAAATTTATCTATCCCTTCAACCAAAAGTGGGGAAAGACAGTGATTTAAGCACTAAAAGGATATTTTTAGAAATATAAGAAAAAGAAGAGGAAAGTGACAGTTTTATCTGTTATATTAGGTCATATGGGACTTCCATACCAAATTTCAGCTAAAAAAAATCATTCTAGCTAAGTTAAACAGGTCTCCTACTCCCGACATGGCTAGAAAAGGCTCAATCCCCATGGCTTAGCTAATGCATAATTTACTGAAGCTTAAGAAGCGTTATTTTATGAATATATTAGATGAAATAGGTTATAAAAATCAGTAAATCAGGTCTATTATATGGATCATACAATTTACATGACAAAAACAGAGGTTTAACATGAATAAACCCTCAAAATAGAGGTGTTGCACAATGTATTAAGACTGAAGAGCTAGACAGCGTAATTTTCAGAGGGCTGAAGCAGTTTTTTATTATATCTCATATCTAGAGCAGATCCATATGAAAAACAATAGATCTATTACAAATCTGTAAGCCAGAGAGGCCCTTATTTACACTCCCCTTGGGTATCTCAACAATTAATGAATCACAGTGAGTAGATTTGAGATCTAAGTCACAGTCTTGCAATAGTATTTAGGAATTATACAATATAACCAATAGTAATATATCATATTTGAAGGGTACATGGATTTTTTGGCCAATCCATGGATCACCTCAGTGAAAGGAAGGATACTTTTCACTAGATATCTCTCCTCCAGGAGAATTTCCAAACCCTCTACAAATCTTCTTTGCAAAGAGGATGCAATCTCTTCAAGGAACTATGTATATGGTGATGTAGAATACTTTGGCCTAATGCCAAGATGAAAATTGAATCTCAACCGATGGATGCACTCTTCCAGGAGGTTAAAAGACACACTCACTGAGAAGAGGCTCCAATACAAGCTAGATCTGAACAGATCTAGTGTTCCACTTGCTACAGCTTACAAAAGAAAGAAAACCCTCACTAGATCTATGTTGTATTTGGAAGTAGAAGCTTGGTCTCCAACCAGAATGTGGACAAAGCAGGAAAAATCTCCTCCAAGAGCTACTCAATGAAGGGGAAGGGAATTCCTAAAGAGGAAACCCTCACAATTCTCTGCTAAACAACCAAGAGAATTTGGATTTGTCTAAGCATAAATAATCCTCTAAAATTAGATAATAATCAACAACCCCCTTAGGCTTCCCTCTCCTTCCTTTTATAATATTAGGGTTTGCAAAACCCTAAACCACCTTCATTCATTTAACCCTTTTCACATGGAGGACCTCCTTCTAGAACTGTGCTGATCATCTAGGAGGGTCAATGCATCTGGAATGTGTTTTTATTTGGTCTTGTTGACCCAGCCAAATGGCTCAATCTTGTTTCACACACAAGTGGATTTTATTAATACAACCCTGATTTGCCTCTGTTCACATTGGGCATGATTTATTTTGATGTTTTTAGGAGTTTACATGTCCTCCTTTACATTTTATTTTTTTGAATAAAGAAAACAAAATGAAATTGAATATTCCCATTAAAATAGAATATTACAACCCGATAATCTGTAGGTACTGTAGACAATTTGATCATGTTATAGAAGTTTGTCCTATCTTGATTGCTAAAATGCAGGAAAAGAAGAACCCAATGTAGAATCTCCAAATGGTTTGCGCTGAGACTCGTGAAGAGGATCCTTGTGTGAAGGTAGTTACTAGGTGTGGTATAGCTACCAATGAAGATAAAGGAAAGAAATCTACCATTGATGTATGGATTCGAAAAGCACCTGAAACTAAAGAAGGCCTTAATCTTCAGCGTGCAAAAGAAACCTTTATTGAAGCAAGGAACTAATTCACAGAAGGAGATACTTCAATAAGTGGTAGAAAACTGAAAGGAGCTGGAGGGTAAGAAGAGATTAAGACATTATTACAAGCATGAATAAATTTGTTGCGCAAAAAAAAGGCTGTTGAAAATTTGCAGGCATTAATAGACAATTTCGCAGAAAAGGAACAACCTCTGGTAGAACAACGCACAATCAAAAAAAATATATAAGAACAAGAAGAGAATGGGTAGGGAGATGTGTATGACTATTCATATCGGTGCCTATGAAATGGACCAAGTCATTCTAGATTTGGGATCAGATGCTTATGTTCTACCTAAAAAAACTTGGAAACGCATGGAATGGTCCACTATCCAACTGCGCATGACTAACTAGCAGAAGATCATTCCTTTGGGGAGATTGTCAAAATTTGTGGTCAATATAGAAGGAGTTAAGGTATTGGCAGATTTTGAAGTCATACAGATTGTAGATGATACTGAACCCTATCCTGCACTGCTAGGATTGGATTGGGCCATTGACATGAACGGTGTTATCAATATGAAGAAAATGAGAGAGGAATTTGAGAATAATGGATTTAGGGTCATAATTCCTTTGGATCGTGCAAAAGATAAAAGGTATACTCAACCAGTGCACGTTGAGGACGAAATTGATCAAAGTTACAAGTTAACTTTGTGCGAGGAAGACTAGATTAATCTGATAGAAGATGGGAATCTTAAATTTGAGAAGGATAGTTCTTGTTTTTCAGACTCTGATGAAGAACTATAGAACTGGTAGAACCAATTGCATGAGGTATCTGCGTTGCATAACATCTGAGGTACATGATTTCCCACACTATGATGGCTTAACTGATGTAAACATGTTCCTGGGAGAACTGTAAAGGACTGTACCGACAACATAGAGGTCCCATGCTTTGGATATTGGCTTGCGTGCTACTCTAGCAAAATGGTGGGAAACCCATAAAGAGAATATGGGATATTAGAAGGAATGTGCGCAGATGATGCAACTATGATTGAATGCCCAATCATTAAAGAAGAGGACTTATACTCTGGCAAGGAGGATCCGCGCAGACATCTGGCCAAGTGGAATCAAGTATGGGATGTAGAACCAAGGCTTGAATGGGTTCACATGTTTATTCATACATTGGGAAAGATGCCAACTGAATGGTACTTGGAAAAGAAAGAGATGTGCGAGGCACTAGTGAGTGGTCTTTGTTGATGAATGGTTCTTCTTACACTTTAGCATTGAAAGTGGATTTGATATCATTGGTGAAGCTTTGATTCTATTAATGCACCCATCAGGGAGACTATGCGTTACCGACACTTGGCACTCATTGAAGTTAGGGAACCACATGTGCTTATAGGATCCTCCATCCCCTTGAATTTCAGAAAAATGCACTCCATGCTAAGCCTTGTGGGATACTGTAGAAAGTGCATTCCCTAGTACGAATTAATAACTGCGCCCATGACCAAATTACTCAGGAGAGGTGCGACATTCCATTGGGATGATGAATTTCAGAGAAGTTTGCAGTTACTAAGGGATATGATAGATACTATGTGATATGCTTTGAATTACTTGGTCAACAAGCTTGTGTTGGGGGGACGGTCTGTCAATGGTTATACGTAGCTATGGATTACCTGTGCAGTAACATGCGACACATGCACCGTATCTACACCAGAGGATTGACTGGTGCATAGAGGTGTCAAAAACTAGCCATTGGAATAGTAAAACAAGATAAGACAAAATTATTACCATTTTTAGGAGCGTCCAAGATGCATTTAATGAGGGGATTTTTCCAAATTTGGGACTAATTTGTCAGTAATGGAACCTCATTAATGCTCAATTAGCTTCCATTACTGTTCGCTAGCTTAATTAAATCCACCAACATAGCCGCACACCCCAATAGTTAAATCAACAGAGAAGGCCACTGAAAAGCCCGCTAAAATAGGACCACCAACTCTGACAAAAAAACCTGGTGAGAAGGAGCCTACACCAACAAAAACAGGAGAAACCGTTGACACCACAGTGCCAGAAAAGAATGTCTCTGTGCCTAAGGAAACTGAAGCAGCCACATCAAAAGGCACAAAGTGTTGTGCGCAAACCACGACTGGGTTAAGAAAGAAGCAGAAGGGTTTGGAGAAAATAGGACAAGAGGTCCTGATGCTTATAAAGGATGATCTCAATGAGAGCACGAATATAGTGACCACTGCGTAGGAGGATTGATGGAAAGACATGGAGGTCCATTATAAATCTTCCTTGGAGATTATATAGGTAGGACTACAAGAGTTAAAAATGAAAGTGAGCTAGATCCAGGAGAGCGTGATTCAAGAAATCCGGACCACTGCGCCTGTTATCAGGGCACAACCTTTGGATGTAGCCTTACCACCATCCGGGGAAGGAATATTTGTTCATATTCCCCTACTCGAAATCCAAATGGATGCGAGCCAACACACTCAGTTTATTGGTACATGTGATGTTCATGTTAACCTTGCTGTGTTTCCTGTAGGAAAGCTCCATTTACTTCACTCTGTTATTGTTGATGAGCTATAGTACCGAGAAGAAAATGCATAGACACAGACCAAGGATGCACAAAAATAGGCTGCACAATCGCATGAGAAGCAACGATAGGCAGAAGCAACATATCAAGAAGAAGAGGCCCAGCGCACTGCGCTGGAATCCAAGATCAACCAAGTGTGCCAAGATATTCCAGCGGACACAGCTGCCGCTGCACCCACAGAGAAGTTGGATGGACTAACTGCTGCGATCAAGGCTGCACGCACGGAAGCTTACACCATTTGAGCCGAATATGAGTAGAAAATCGTGAACCAACAGACCAAGTTTCACCTAGAGACACTGCCTGAGGTTCACGCAAAGAGAGCAACAACGGTGAAGCAGGCCCAAGAAAGTATCACCGCCACAGTCACTCAGTGTGACCAATCTGGTCGAGGCCATGGAAATTTGGTCCTCTGTACATAATGATCCAGTCGTGTAGCAGTTTTAAAACACACTCAACACCAAGTAAAACTAGTTTGAAGAAATCCACATAGTAGCACCCACATTGGTGGTTCAACAGAGACTTGCTTGTATGCAAGAAGGCCAATGACTCTAGGGAGAAATTGCAGATTTGCGCTGCAAAGAACGAGTGCTCACAGAACGAATGCAACCATGGGAAGAGGAAGCACTGAAACACTCTTAAACGCTAGAAAACAAACTCAAGATCATTTAACATACCTAACACAATGTGTATATGGCCATTGAGGGGCCTACGACAAATAAGATGGTTCAACAGGTGCAGGGTGCAACAACACAACGCCTTGAGTTAGTGCTACTTCTCCAGAATTTTGTCAAGACACTCAGGGAAAAACCAAGGAGACAACAACAGTGCCTCAGTGACTCGGGACGAGTCACATGTTTGTGTTGGGGGCTTGTTGGAGCGAGGTCCCCTGAGGCACAATTTCCAATGATATATATTTTTTTGTTTGTATGTGTGCGCTGTGTAGATGTAGTCAAAGGGATTGTTGCCCTAATTTTAGATATAATTTAAGCTTAAATGTGAACTATGGGCTTCAAACCATGGTTTGAGACCATAGTATCTACGCACTAGGCATATTATATATATATATAGAGTTTGTCTAATTCAATTCACGATGATTAAGCTAAGTGATAAGAGTTATTCGGATAATATCTGCATATGCATGAGTTTTGGGTTGGGTAAAAGGCTCTTGCTGGTTGTGTGCACAAAGACCTAGTCCTAGCTATGTGCGCGGAAGGGATTGCAAGGGTTTTGTGAGGGTTTTGAAGGAATGATGATGTATTGACATATATGAGGAATTAATAAAAGGAAAAATTTTGGCAAATTATTTATGTTATGCGCATATTTTCTATTTATGCTTTGATGAGATCACACTGTCTGGTTACTTATTGATGAATGCACAAAGCTAATTGATATTTTTATGCATAAATATTGACATATGTTAAGTATTACATTGATTAGATTGAGATATGGTTCTGATTTAGTATCTGTGATAAGTAAGACAATTATTTATGTGTATTTTATTAATGATTGCACAAAGATTTGTAATTTTGTTATAAATTCACTGCGCACATCTGTGGAAGATCAATTAGGGTTTTTCCGAGGACCACTTCATCAATTTCTCTCTTAGGGTGCAGAAACCTAGTTCCAACACCCCCCCATACTGCTTCGGGTGAGACTTTGGTCTGCACAAGAAACTCATTGCCGAAAGGGCCAGTAGTTGGAGGGTTTGTAGGTTTATCCATAAAATTTGAACCTGGGTCAGAACCCCTCAATCCAACAACTCTTATAAGTACGCATGTACCCACCTGTAGGAGACTAAAACCTCCACTCATTCTCCATCTCCCACTGGAAGGGTGATACAACCCCCTAGCATTGTTTACCAACTTCTACTAGAAGGAAGATCCTACCCCATTTTGAAGGTTGCAACCCTCAGCTCTTTGTGGAACACTTTTGAAAATGTTTCAAACTGGATTGACCTATCAAATGATCATCAAACAACCTATAGGCCACCTTTCATTATATTTTCAAAATAGGCCGATATCAACAATAATCCCAAACAAACATGTCAATCTAAAGCACTAAATATGAGATATTGTAACACTCCAAACAATTGAATTTATGAAGCATCAAATTAGTGAATGCATAACCCAACCAGAAACATCAAAAATAAAATTATGTACATGACTGTACTGAAAAAGGCTCGCGTATGTACACGCCTCATCTGTATTACACCTTTGTACAGATCTCAAACTGCTGAAAATTGAATCATGAATAACTATAATGCTGAATCAATAATTGTACCATATATAAAACCATACAAAAATACTTAACCAATCATAGATCCCCACACTGTAGCATCATTTCCAATAAACCAACCCAATCATCATAGTCAGACACACATCATCAAGATAGAGACATCATTTACAAACAATAAAAAATAGAGAATAACTCACCAAATGTCACCATCAGAGCACAATAAAAACTCTAACATATATATACATGACTACCATAGTATAAATCAATGTATGTATGTGACTATGCTGCATAACACTAGCGTACATATCTAAAAGAACTACAAAATATATATTTGACCCTACATAAATATATATACATATGTACGTGATCATTCAAAAGCAAACCAACGTACAAATCTAAAGTCACCAAATCATACATTCACAATATCTCTCGAACCCAAATCTTGGCCCACACATTGTTACAATCATACATAATTATATGCATATTGATACCATCATCACAAATCTTTCATTGTTAGTTATAGACACAAATCAAGCAATATGTATTCCTTTCATATCTATCATATCAGAGTCATCTCCATGCTCCCTGGTTGTTAGTTATAGACATAAATATATCAATAATATGTATTCCTTTCATATCTATCTGGTCTGAGTCATCTCCATTCTCCCTAGTGCACACTTGTTTCAGATCAAATCATTCATAAACAATTCATTACTTACACCCTTAACCCATTGATCTCCATATCCTTATATAGTTTTAAGCTTAGCCAATACCTTAGGTAAATCCCTTGGTAATGTCGTTATTATTATTTGACGGGATCAAATAACTATTGTTGCACCAATTACTATGGGCCAATACCATGGTAAATATCCTTGGTATTCAAATTACCATGGTTTGTATTTTTTACGTGACTTTCCCTTATAGGAACTATGTATGTACATGACCTTGATTCATAGGACTTGCACGTATTTTTTCTCAAACTTTCACCTTTAACATCCATCTATCCCTAAACTATCATTTCTCCGTCCATACCATTTGTAGAATTTGTATCAATCTGCATTAGTTCCATAATGACCATGATAACATAATGTTGACATCTATATTAAGGAGGTTTCCATCAAGGAAAACACATTAGCCATAATGCCAACAATTTCCACGTCTATGACAATTGTTAAGGTGCAAAAGCATAGAAAGACTTATGGATTACCATGCAAGGAATAGAAGTGAAGATGGTGTTCTTCGAATTTCTGCATATGGATATGCATTTAGGAATATAGAGGAAAAGTGGTTAGAGTTTAGAAGAGAACCTCGTAATCTTAGGATTTCATTAGAAACTGATGGTGTCAATCCATTTGGAGAGGCCATATCTACTTGCTCGGTGTGGCCCATTTTTGTTATCAAAAATTACATTCCTCCATGTAAGTCAATAAAGAGGGAGCACATAATGTTGACAATGATTGTTCCACGTATTAATTTGTTTAGAATAATTTTTTTAGCACAATAAAATCTTATTTGTCTTGTTTGTTTCATAACTATGTCCTATAATTTTTGGTTACTTTACTCATATATGTTCAATTATGCCTTATAATTATGTCTTATAAATTTTTTTATTTACTCATATATGTAGTAATTATGTATTGTATGTTCAATCAATTAGGTAAGTACCATGTCAAAGATATGAATGTATATATCGAGCCTCCTATCGATGATTTAGTGTAGTTATGGAACAATGTCACTATGTATGATATATCTAGACCAGTATTTGCACAAATGGAATTTGAATATCATATAATGCTTGTATGGACAATTGATGATGCCCTATGGCTAACAAATTTCTCTGGTATGTTAACCTGCACTTTAATAATGTTTAATTTTATGAAGTTCATTTCAAGTATGTTTTTTAAATAGTTCAACCTTCATTGTACATACTTAAAATAATTGGTACAAAAAATATTCTATCTATTGCAGGTCTTTAAACAAAGGGTAAATTTTCTTGTCCACTTTATGTTCCTAAGATTAAATCTCATCGTTCAAGAAGCTTAGGAAAGGAGGCATTTGATGAGTATAGGCACTTCCTTTCTAAGAACCATATCTACTGAAGTACTGAAAAACATATTTTCAACGAGAAAGAAGAGATTGGAGTAAGACCACGGAGAATGACAGCTCATGCATGGAAGTTGCAATATAATAGAGTCTCTCAAAGTATGGATCAAATTGTTTATGTATCAATATACATTATATGTTTGGATTATTTTACCTTTTTATGGGATTTTCTTCATTGTACTAATTGACAAGTTATATTTTTGTTATTATATATTTATCTATGATTCACGTTGTAGGTCGTGAAGGCATTAATAATAGGGCACTTCCACAAGGAATGAAAAGTTATCTCGAGCAATTCAATAGACTCCCCTACTATGAGCACCTAGAAATAGTTCATTTGTTTAATACAATGCACATCGGAAAGAATGTATCATAGAACTTATGGAGAATCTTAGATGGAAGGAGAGATAAAGAAAAAAATGTCAAGATTAGTAATGACATTAAGGAGGCCGACCATGAATTTAAAAGAGCGATTCATTCAAATAGCGATGGAGATGGCAAAAATATAAACACCCTTCCCCTTATTGACAAAGAAGCAAAGAAATCATGTTAAAGAGGTAATTGAAAAAATTAAATTTCCAATTGGATTCTCTTCAAACATAAAGAATATCCTAACAAAGAAAGGTGAATTAGGCGGGGTAAAAACTCATGATTGACATACGTTCATTAAGGTAATTATTTTGGTGTATATATATTTTATACATTGGTGAAACATATTGTGAATTAGTTTATTTTTCTACTAATTTGGGAAAAAATAATGATCGATCATTATTTTTATTACAATATGTTCTACCTTTATCTCTATTAGAAAAATTTGACAACAATGTCAAACAAGTTATATATGATCTTGGAAAATACATGAGGTAGGTGGAGATTTATGTGCAAAGTGTAATTTGTTCAATAAGTTGTTGTGTCACATATTTTTCACTACATGTGTTTTTCTTGTCATCATGTACTATATTATTCTTTTTTTTTTTTGAAATTTGTGACTTTCTTGCTTCATTTGTAGATGATTTTCATGTAAAGAAACTGATAAAGAAGATATAAAGTATTGGATAAAACAAATTCCTCGTATAATGTGTGAAATGTAAAAGTATCCACCTTAGACATTTTTCAATGCACAAGAACAGTACCTCATACACCAAATCGAGGAGATTAAAAAGTGTGGACCTGTACACACAAGATCAATGTGGATGGTTCAAAGGCACTTGAAATCACTAAAGGCTTTGGTTAGACAAAGAGAACGTCCTGAGGGTTCTATGGTAGAGGGATATATGGTATATCAAACCATGGATTATATTCATCAATATAGTAATGAAATAGGAAAAATTATTAATGTATTGGATCATGTTTTGGATGTCAACTTAATGGGTGATTTTGAAGGGGAGCACCTATTGGGGAAAGGTAGAATGAGAAAAGTGAGATGTAAGTAGATAGTGGAGATTTATAACAAATTCCACTCATTTGTTTTTATGTATATCGTACTTATTTAATTTTTAGTCTTCCTACATAATCCATTATTATGAAGGTATAACATGGTAACTAATTATATATATGTGAATTGTTTTATATTAATACAACTGATCAAGAGTGGGATGCAATAGATCTATACATTGCGAACAATAAATATTGGATGAAGGTATGGATTGAACGATGAAAACATGCTAATCATGGTATGATGTTTCTTCATTGGTCAAATATGCTCAACTTAATGGAGATACCAATCTTACACAGAGGGAAATTGATTTAGCATATGGTTTAAAAGATTATCACGCAAGAATATTCGCCCATACTACCTAGTTTTTTTACAATTATATTGATGTAACATATGGAGTGTATTTTTCTTAATTTTCAAATTTTCGAAGTATAAATATGCATGCTTATTAGTTGACAATGAAATTTTTATGTGTTTGATGTATTTTGGTTGAAATACCACAACAAAATGTGGTGCCATGGATGCAAATTTCACATTAAAAGGTTGGATGAAAAGATGAAAAATTATGATAGTGGGATAACTAAAGTATTTCAAGTTATCAATGTTTCCTCTAGAGGTGACATACATATAGAACTCTCTGAAAATAGATACTATGGGTATCTGCATGACATATTTGAGTGTGACTTTGAATCTTTCAAAATATTTTTGATCGATCTCAAATGGTTTAGGCTACGAATCCATGAACATGACCTTGATAGAACTATTATTGAGCATGCTAACATATTTACCATGGTTGATACAAAGAATCTTGAGCCAGGATCATAGCGATATGTTCTTCCAAACCAATGTGAACTAGTATTTTATGTAGACATTCCAGGTAAAGCGGGTTGGTCATATGTTGCTAGATATGATCCCAAAGGAAGGTCTGTAAAGTATAATGTAGCAGAAGAAGATGAAATTGAAGAAGAAGATGATGTAGAGGATCAGGGGGTTCATGCAGTTTCAAATGACTACGCCAAAGAAGTTGAAGGATTATATGTTAATAAAAAAATGTTATTTTGGATGAACTATATGATGTTTACATTGTGTCGGACGAAGTTGAACCAAATGTAGAAGAGCATATTCGAGATGATGATGATGATGCTAATATGGTGAATACTTTGTACATGAATTATAAACTAGATGATACAGATGATGAGATGGATGAGGAAGAAGATTAATGATATCAAAATGTTGCAAAGTACGAGGTATATATTTATATGTTTTCTGTTGGTTTTTTCTCTTTTGTTCACCTTTAATTTTTATTTTCCTAGTTTTTTATGTTTGAATATTGTTGTTCTTCTTTCAAATATATTATAGTAGATAGATTGGGTATGGGGAATTGATAGTGATGCGGGGGGTGGGGGTAGGGGCCATATGAGCTTCCACCTTTACATGGTTGGCCTTGTTAAGTAGATAATATATCATTCTTGAAACAAAGAGAAGCTTATTTACGTACCATGTGAGTTGGGCGACGGGTGAACCAAGCGACATGGCAGTCAAGCATACATGTGAAGTAAGGTTGGCCCATGACTGCCCATGAATTTTGTTCCCAATAGGGTATATGATAATGATTTTTAGAAAATTTACTAAATTAATGTTTAGGTGTTAAAATTTGGTTTATAATTGATTGATTATGCAACATGGATGTACTAACAAATGATAATATTTTGTTATCATTGATGAGCTAATATTTGTATTGACTGATTTTCACAGTACGACAAACGTCCGTGCCCTAGATGCACCCACACGAAGGTGGAGCGCTTGGGTGCCCCTAGGGGTGTCGCGAACTAGGCACACCAGGATGTTTTCCCGGTAGGGGAATCCATTCGACGAGTTGGTGGGTTGACGCCACTTGGCAAGGGACAACTGCATAAAATAAGTGAGGCCGGTCCATGACTACCCACTAATAGAGTTCCCACCAAGGGGTCTCATAATGATTTTTAGAAAATTGAATAAAGTAATGTTTGGGTGTTAAAATTAGGTTTATAAATGAGTGATTATGAAACATGTTACTAACAAATTATAATATTTTGTTGTCATTGATGAGTGAAATAAGGTGGGGTACCTAGGTTCCCATGGGGGTGTCACATGTTGGGCACACCAGAGTGTCCGTGCGATGAGTTGTGGGGTTAGCCTGACTTGGAAAAGGGCGCCCACACAAAAGAAGTAATGCCAGCCCATGACTACCCATGAAAATAGTTCCTACAAGAGGGTCTCATAATGTTTTTTATAAAATTAAGTAAATTATTTTTTAGTTGTTTAAAGTCGGTTTATAAATGAATATTGATTATGCAACATGGACATAAAAAATGATAATATTTTTTTCATTGATGAACTAATGTTTTGTGTTCACTAATTTTCACAACGGGGCGAACGCCCATGCCCTAGGTGCACTCACATGAAGGTGGGACGCTCGGGCGCCCATGGGGGCATCGAATGCTAGCTTCTGCCAGCGTCGATGAGTTGGTGGAGTTGACGACTTGAGTGAGGCGCCCACATAAAAAGGGTTGAAACATGGTATTACATGAAGAAAGATTCCCATCTAGGGGTCTCATAATGATTTTAGAAAATTTAGTAATCATTTTGGGTGTTAAAAATGGGATTTAAAATTAAATGGTTATAACAATAGTTATAACAAATTATAGTATTTTGTTGTCATTGATGAGCGAACGAAGGTGGGACGCCTGGGCACCCATGGGGGTGTCACGTGATGGGAACGTGATGGTGCCCTTGCGATGAGTTGGTGAGTCTAACCGACTTGGAAAGAGGTACCTGTACAAAATAACTAATGTTGGCCCATGACTTCCCATGAATAGAGTTCCCACAAGGGGGTCTCATAATTATTTTTAGAAAATTAAGTAAATTAATATTTAGGTGTTAAAAGCCAGTTTATAATTGAATATTGATTATGCAACATGGAAATAACAAATGATAATATTTTTTTTCATTGATTAGATAATGATTTTTTTTCGCTGATTTGCACAACAGGGTGAAATCCCACACCTTGGGCACACTCGCACAAAGGTGGGGTACTCGGGCACCCATGAGGGCATCACGTGCTGGGCACACCAGGGTGCCCATGAAACAAGTTGGTGGGTCGAACTGAATTGGAAAGGGGTGCCCGCATAACAAAAGTAAGGTCAACCCATGACTTCCCATGAAAAAAGTTCCCACCAAGGGCTCTCATAATGATTTTTAGAAAATTGACTAAAGTAATGTTTGGGTGTTAAAAGTCGATTTATAATTGATTTATTATGAAACATGGCACTAATAAATTATAATATTTTATTGTCATTGATGAGTGAATGAAGGAGGTGCGCGCATGGGGGCATCGAGTGTTGGCGCACCAGGGCACTCGATGTCCATGGGGGAATCACGTTCTAGGCACGCCAAGGCGCCCGATGCCCATGGGTGGTGTTTCATGTTGGGCACACCAAGGGTGCTCGCGCGACGCGTTGGTGGGTCAGCCCGACTTGGAAAGGTGTGCCCACACAAAATAATTAATGTCGGCCCATGAATGCCCATGAACAAAGTTTCCACATGGGGGTATCATAATTATTTTTAGAAAATTAAGTAAATTAATGTTTAGGTGTTAAAAGCTGGTTTATAATTAAATATTAATCATGCAACATGGAAATAAAAAATGATAATATTTTGTTTTCATTAATGAGATAATTATTTTTGTTCATTGATTTTCACAACAAAGTGAACGCCCATGCCCTTGGCACGCTCGCATGAAGGAAAGGCGCCCAGGCGCCCATGGGGGCGTCACGTGCTAGGCACGCTAATGTTCCCACCTAGTAGGGGCACCCGTGTGACGAGATGGTGGGTCACCCCGACTTGGAAATGGGAACCTGCATAAAAGAAGTTAGGTAATCGCATGAATTCCTATGATTTTTTTTTCCATCAAGGGATCTCATAATGATTTTTAGAAAATTCACTAAAATAATGTTTGGGTGTTAAAAGTTAGTTTATAGTTGATTGATTATGCAACATGGTACTAACAAACTATAATATTTTGTTTTCATTGATGAGCAAATGAAGACGGGACGCTCGTGCGCCCATGGGAGCATTGCGTGCTAGGCATGCCAGGGTGCCCGCCCGACAGGGGCACCCATGCAACGAGTTGTTGAGTCAACCTGAATTAGTAAGGGGTGCCTGCACAAAAGGAGTAATTTCGACCCATTAATACCCATGAACAGAGTTCCCACAAGGGGGTCTCATAATGGTTTTTAGAAAATTAGGTAAATTAATGTTTAGGTGTTAAAATCCAATTTATAATTTAATATTAATCATGCAACATGGAAATAATAAATGATAATATTTTGTTTTCATTGATGATCTAATGATTTATGTTCAATTATTTGAAAAATAGGGAAAACGTCTGCGCCCTGGGCATGCCCGCATGAAGGCGGGGTGCTTGGACGTCCATGGGGGCGTCACATGCTGGGCGTTGGCCACGCCAGGGCACCTGCTGCATATGGGGGTATTGCGCGTTGGCCACGCTAGGGCGCCTGCTACATATGGGGGTATTGTGCGTTGGCCACGCTAGGGCACCTGTACGACTAGTTGGTGGGTCAGACCGAGGTGGAAATGGGTGACTACATAAAAGAAGTAAGGTTGGCCCATGATCGCCCATGAACAATGCTCCGACGAAGGGGTCTCATAATGACTTTTAGAAAATTCACTAAAGTAATGTTTGGGTGTTAAAAATAACTTTATAATTCACTGACTATGGAACATGGTACTTAAAAATTATGATATTTTGTTGTCATTGATGAGACAATGAGGGCAGGGCACCTGAGCGCCCATGGGGGTTTCACGTGTTAGGAACACCATGGTGCTCGACGCCCATGGGGGAATCGCGTGCTGGGCACCCTAGGGCACCCCCCCCCCCCCTAGTAGGGGTTCCCATGCGACGAGTTGGTGGGTCGACCCAACTTGGAAAGGCGCGCTTGCACAAAAGAAGTAATTTCATCCCATGACTTCCCATGAACAGAGTTCCCACAAGGGGGTCTCATAATTATTTTTAGAAAATAACTAAATTAATGTTTAGGTGTTAAAAGAAGATTTATAATTGAATATTGATCATGCTACATGGAAATAAAAAATTATAATTTTTTTTTTCATTGATTAGCAAATTATTTTTGTTCACTGATTTTCATAGCATGGCAAATTCCCACTCCATGGGCATGCCTGCACGAAGGTGAGGCGCCTAGGCGCCCATGGGTACGTCGCATGTTGGGCACACCAAGGTTCCCACACGACAATTTGGTTGGTCAGATCGACTTGGCATGGGGCACCCACACAAAAGAAATAATCTCGACCCATGACTTCACATGACTTGAGAATTGGGCCAACATTGATTTTTTTTTTACCAGTTTGTGCTCATATGCATTGAAATTTGACATGGTTATGGTATATTTGAAGATATGGGAGGGTTTTGAGACTCAAATATGACTCACAAAAAGAATTCGATAATTAAACAAAAAAATTATAACATATATAAATGTGAAGGAGATGAAATTATTTATTACTATTTACCAATTGCGGGCTTATTGGTGCTAATTATCCTTCCTTTTTGTATGGAAAGTCATGAAGCTAGTCAGTCTTGATCCGATGGTAGTCCTAGTTTGATAGACAAAGCTCTAAGGAAAGGATCCAAGATATGACCTACAAGCGTTGTCGTTCTCCTCAAGTCAAATCAAAATATCCAGTAGCAAGGCTCCCTAATCCAAGCCTACTAACTTAGGGTTAATACATCATTATAGAACAAGCCTATAAGGTATTTTTTTCAAGTCGATCTAGATCCTCCCTAGGCGTCGTCTTTAACTGACACATAGAATTATATGTAAGCACTTGTCCCTTCAATACACTAATAGAAAATGATGAAATTAGTAACTAGGTGACTAAAAAAGTTAGTCACCACAATTATTTCAAGTGAATTACTACTAAATATGAGAAATTTTAAGTGACCGAACAAAAAATGACTAACTTAAACAACTAATTTTGTCCAGGGATAAAATATACCACTAGATAATAAGTGACCAAACTAAAAGCGACTAACTTAAATGACTAATTTACTCTAGGACTAAAATATATGACTAGATAATAAGTGATAAAATTAATAATGATTAACTTAAATGACTACTATAGTCAAATAATGAAAATATGACCAAATAACAAGTACAAAAAGTATATGAATTACCCATTTGAGTTAGTAATTTTTAATTATGTCTCTCCAGAAATGGAAAATTACAATTTTGATACTGAAGTGTTACATTTCACTACATGGGTCTCTGAATCCATCTACAGTGTTAAAATTATTAATACCCTTTTGTCTCTAAATTTTAAAACTATAGATGGATTTAGAGACCCCCTTCTTTGAATTCATACGCAATGTTAAATTTAGAGACGAAGGGGTCTGTGAGTCCATCTGCAGTGTTAAAATCTAGATACCTCTTTAAGAGGGTCTCTAAATCCATTTTCAATGTTGAAATATTGTCTAATACTTTGATGGAATTTGGGGTTTTTGCACAGGCATGCACCTTGAGGTATTACTCTCCCAATTTTATGCCTAATTTCCTGAACCTCACAATTTAAGTTGCCCTATTTTCATTATTTTTTCTTTATAGAGTTATGATTAAGGTTCTCATATATGGATATATAATAATACCATAAAATATCTCTATCAAACTCATTATTTAAAATGAGAAACACAAAAAATTATTTATATTTATCATAATTTTTATAATTTATATTTTTAAGAATAAAATCATATTTATTAAAATATAGTATGATATACTAATATAATATTATAAAAAAATCGAACATTAATTTTAATATATTCTTCAAAATAGAAATTAATCAATTGAGCCTCGAGTATGCCCTAGAATAGCTTTGTTTTGCTTGGCTAAGAGTTTTTCTTCCTCAAAAGTAAGGAAATTGGCTAATGACCCAAGACACAAAGGCATATAGTAGGAGTGAAAGCGTGCCCATTTACATACCACCAATGGTTCATTCCAGGTTTCCTGGTTTTCCTTGAATAATGGTGATGAGAAAACTTGCATTCGTAGAGAATAGCTAGAGAAGGTTGTCATTGCTGCTAGTTTGACAACTCAATTATGATAAGTTTTCCCACTATTGAAAAAATATAAATCAATCAATTTTCACATGGTTTAGTATTTATTAAAATTAAATATCACAAAATGAAACTGAAGATGGAAATCAAATTGACAGAGTACATGTTTCAAAATAAATAAATTAAAATTTACAACAAATTATTGTTAAACATTTTTTTTTAAATTACACAATTTTAATTTTAATGACACGATAAATTCATCTTGGGAAAATGTGATCCTTCCAAACACATTAAATTTGAGTGATATTTTGAAAGTAAAAAAAATCCATGTTAACTTTGGACTCCCACCACTTGGACAACGCTTCCTTCTGAGTTTAGTTTCCTCTTTTTGCCAAAAACCCCTTTGATCTTCTTTTCAGGGTCTGCAATGGCTTCAATCTGTGAGTCGGTCTGAGTCTTCCAAAATAAGTGGTATTAATTAATCTAATTAAGTATTATGGGACCACCTAAAAGAGGCAGGCAAGCCATTTCACCTGTAGGCAGGAAACACCAACAACATCAGTAGGGTGGTGCGTAGTAGACATTGTTTGTGGATTTGTGAATGGTCTTCTTTTGGTACTTCGCCATGCATATGTTCTCTTTGAAGAAGCCCATTTATATGGTGCTTCATATGTCAAATCTATTTTCTAAGGGTGAAAACTTTGTAAGTACATTGTAAGCCTTGGCCATGCTCATGGTTTAAATCTGTGTTCGTGCCCTATTTTTTATTCCCTTTATATTTTTAGTCATTTATAACCATACAAGTTTTGAACCCTCATGGAATTGATCAAGTTTTAGACACTTCAACAATATTGCAAGGAAATTAAAAGGTAAAATGATTACTGGGTTTCCTTTGGGTTCAGAGTTAATATGAATTTTTTATTGGTACATTTCATTTTTTGATTGATTAGTGATACATGGGAAATATTTCACATGGTAGGATATATTTTTGAACTTGCACTTATTCATAACATTCATTAACAATGCATTTTCCAATACACTATTACACCATCCATCAGTTTAGGGTGTGTGGAAGGCAGTTTCAATATATGGATAAGTGTTTCAATACATGATTTGGATGCAAATGATACTCTGTGTTTTCCTCTCCTCCTATGCAATGGTCACAATGCCCAACTAATTTATTGGTAGATATGAACACCAAAATCCACTTTATCATGGAGGGAGAGAGTTTGAACCATGTATCAATGCACAAATTTGTGTTTTCTTCTAGCATAGTTTTGATAAGGTGCTTGACATTACCATAATAAGCAAAGGGTCGACATCTAATGCATCCTTTGTTAGGTTGGTAATGAATTTTCAAGAAACATTAACCACGACATCTACAAATCTATTTGTTCATTGTCAGACACAACCTTCACATTACCAGGGAAAGTTCCCAAGGAAAACTTGTTGCTTCATTCATGGCTTTGGTTGATTGCCAATTTTGTATGCATTATGGCCCCAAAATAAGTAGCTCCATCCATGTCGTATTCCTCTTTTGCTCTATACTAGACATGTGAAACAAATTTCTTTGATTTATTTCCAATGGAAAAAAATTCTTTGTCATTAATAATAAATATTAATAACAATAAAAATTGATAAGACCCTGTCACAGAGCTCTAGATCCCATTTTCCTCTCATCATGATACTCACTACATGCATGCACACCATTAGGATTTTAAGTTTGACCTTAAAAAAATATTTGATACATGTGAAATTACCATAGCAGCTTCAACTATCTTACTAGAGATATAATTTCCTAGAGTACTGCGAACAAAAAATGTCTATAACGAAAAAGGGGCCTCTAATATTGTCAATTTCCCATTAAAATTCTTGTTTTGTTCTCTGCAGAGTATAATCCATTTGGCAGTGTTTCGATATCTTGATTGGTTCGTCTTCTTGAACAACATGATTTGGTTGTACACATTTTACCATTGGTGATGTAGAAGAGAATTGTATTTTACATTCCAAAGCACTAACAATTCCAAGAATGTATGGATTGAAAATTGCAACTACCATTATCTATTTTTTTTCTTTTTTTTCTTGTGACCATTCACTCTGTGTTCCTTTAATATCTTGTTGATATCGGATGGTTGGATTTGAAAATATGCCTCTATTATTGTTTTTTTTGGTTACCTCTTTGTATGGCTTCCCGACTAAGGAAAACAGTCAAAACCACGAAGAGTTAAGGGTTAGTGCAATCTAATGCAGGACAAGATTATACAAATAAAGACTGAACCATAACATGGATCTTAACCACAAAAATTTTGGATCAATACTAGTGTTGTCACTAACAAGACAATATGAATCTATAGCTAGACTATTAGATTTTGCACATATTACTTAGCTAGTTATTTCCCCTAGTGATGGTGCAATAGAGATGGTACTTTTAGTTTTTCAATACAACAGTGATGAACATGTTGAATGAGGGTGCAAGAAAAAGTGATATAGACTGTAGTATCGTAAATGGTGCATGCATGCTCCACCTATAATTAATTCCATTTTAAAGCTCTTTCATATTTTGTAGTTCTAGTATCAGATAGGTTTTTTTCTATCTTTGGAGTTTGTTTTTGTTATTCTTAGAATTCAAATCTACTATTAATATGAGGGTGTAAATCCCTAGATAGCTAAGGCGCTCATGCATGAGGAGTTTCTAGTTTTCAATAGAGGGCACAAATATCAAGGAGGGGATGTATGCTTGCATGCTCCAACTTATCTTCTAGTTGAGTGGCACTTCACCTTGCACACTTATCCATGCAAGGAGGGTGCACCAGTCGATGGACTAACATTAGGATTTGATTCAGATATAAGGGGAAGTACTTACGTGTCTAGATTCATTGTTTTTCTTTCTTATGTAGTCTGTAAGGGAGAACAAGGGGCACACCATTGTGGTGGCTAGAAAATTTTCATTTGTGCTTATGTGTTGTGTATTTCTTCTTTGCGGTAATAGAATACCCTTGTAGATTTGAGTCGTTCTATATATGATATTTATTTTTTTCTTATATTAAGTAGTGTGTCTTAATATATTAAAGTAGTTCAAATATATTGGTTTGATTGGATTTTAAAGTTTGATCTACCTTGCCTTTGGGGTTTAGTTTTTTATTGCAAAATTTGCATATGATGCTCTGAAAAGTAACATGGTTGTGGTAAATTTTCTAGATATGAACTGTGTATTTGTTTCTATATGTCCCCCTTTTTTGGATTATTTAATTATAAATTTTATAACGTTTAATTATTTAGATACCTATATATTTTGAACACTAGCTCTCTTTACTATCTTACAAAGCTAATGGGTGGAGTGGCCATTTCAAATTTGATTTTATTTTTATTTTTTTGGATGAAAACTAGAATATTTTTGTATTAGCAAAGTCTGCATTGAGGTGACACTTTAGAGTTACATAGGTCATGAGAACCATAAGGTAAATAACATTCCAAGACAGTGGGCTTAGAGAGACTGCTAAGAGATTCCATTATAAAAAAGTACAAGTAGTCAAATAGGAAATTTACAGAGTAATGTAGATAATAGAATCCTGAAATGGAAATTATGAGACCTAAGTTGTGGAGAAGGATGTTAATTTGTATTGTTGTCCTACAATGTTCTTGGAGGTGGAGGGATGCGAGGAACTACATAATCTGTTGTGGCCATTTCTCGATTTCTCAAAGTGTTGGAGAATGACTCTAAATTCCAATTGGTTGAGCTTCTTGAAGGTCCCAGAGTTAAGAATGGAGAGCCCCACATAAATTCGGTAACTTGTGGATGATTTATTTATGTATGGGAATTTCCATCATTGTCTCCACCTATGCTTTCAGATTAGAGAAATAGATTTGAAGGAGTCTAAGAGAGGAATTGAGCTCCTTAATCTCTCTAGATTGTTGATGAAGGGTAGATTTGAGATTTGATTCCAAAAATTCCTTATGTGATTTCCCGGAAGATTTATAATTAAGATTTGAGATCCTTGAACTTTTGAATAACCATGAAACCTAAGATGACGGTGTAATTACATGTAAGTGAAGGAAAACTTGAAACATGGAGAGGGCAAGTTAAAATGGGGGGTGTTGAAAAATGTAACTAGGTTCGGTATTCATCATTACATTTTAGTCAAATGTAATATATTTTTCAAAATAAAGTGAAAATAATTTGTATTATTAATTTGATTTGACTTATTAAAGCATGGCTTTCATGCTTTAGTTCATTCCACCGTTATGATAAGTATATGAATTTATCTCATCCTCTAATGAAGGCAAGATTCAATCCCAAAGCTTGTGGTTGGGCTTATGGAATGAATTTCTTCCACTTGGATGCATGGAGAAGGGATAAGTGAACTGAAGAAGAACGAACTGTTTTGATTGGAGTAGTTCAAACACTGCATAAAGTACTTCCACGCGAAGTAGGTCACCTCACCAGATAGGCTGCCTTGAAATTCCACTCTCAAATGATACAAGTCCTTATCTTATATGTACTTCTCTTATATGATATTAGGGGAGATATTTCTTTTTTTTATGACCTTGACACGACGTCAGTAGGTCTGATATGGAAGGACCAGCCACACCCACTTTCCGTTCCTTTCCTTCCGGTGGCCCCAACTCCGCCAGGAAAGAAATAGTGCGTATATAAACATAGATCTAAAACTATGATACCTGGCATTCTTGGTCGGCGCCACCCTTGCTGATCTCCGTGGCCTACCTATCAACAATAACTCTCGAAGCGATGCTAAACATTTAGCTTAACATCCCTTGTCTGTCCAATGTAAAGCTCAATTCTTGACACCCTACTGAATAATATCACTACTCGTAAAACTTGAACGAGAATCATACATTGTGGAAGCTGGGGAAATTACCACCAGGCCTGATCACTTATTATAATATCTTGGAAGCAAAAAAAATAAATGGTCGACACTTCTCCGGATAATTACATACACTGTGGTGGGGTAGGAGTCTGGGCAATAATTTTTCATTAATTTGAGGGCGTTTCCTACTTGTGAATGTCAAGGTAACCTTACCGCCGTATTTTCAATTAATTTTCCCTTGCATTTTGAGTTTCTTTCGATTTATTTTGAGTTGAAATAAGTTAGATGCAAACAATTTTCTACCATGTGCATGATGCTTTGTAGTATAATTTTTTGTTTTCATTAGCCCAATTTTTAGACGGTTCACAGATTTGAAAATTCTTTAAAAATGTTCTACTCTTTTCAACCACCAATTATCACACGAGCAATTCTTTTTTGGGTGAAATTTTGATTTATTTTCCCCTTTTCCGTAATGGCTCTTTGGGCCGAGGGTTATTAGTCTCCATTTAAAGGATTTTTCCTTATTGTGTTGGATTATCACTCTTTTTTGATTTGGTTTACAATGGAGTAGATGATGGCAGTAATTGAAGCTCGAATTTGTGCATAAGAATTGTAAAGATATTTAAAGTCAACTTGAGACTGTAATTGTAAGGTATTTAAAGCAAATGACTGTTTGAAAATGTTATTTCTTAAAATATTCTCTTTGTGAGGCATTGCAAGAATTACATATAAAAAAAATACCTGGTTCATCCACAGTAACAATTGGTAGATTTGAAGCATTCCTCTCTAGTAAAATCTGAACCATTGCTCCTTAAAATATAAGGCATACACTTTGGAAAGAATCACTTATGTTTTCATTTATTTCATTAAATTTTTGATATTTGTGTGAATTTCTCTTTAATTTCTTCTTCTTATTTCCCCAACTTATTATTATTTTCTTTAAGTTACAAAATTGTGCTTTGTTGGGTTAGGTGTGACATAACACACTTTTCTTTAAAGAATCCAATAGTCTACACGTGAGTAGGTTCTTCTTTTGTTTGGAGTAGATTTATGAACCTCGATGGTTATGCTTGAGATTGTTTAAATAGGAAAACCATTTATGCTTCCATCAGTGTCATTGATGACATGTTTTCTTAGGATGATAGAAAATGTTTCAACGACTAGTTATCTTTACAACTCAATTAAAAAAGCATTATAACACTATGAAACAAGATGGTAATGTATTTAACAACCAAGGGGTATAATTTATCCTTTGATGCTCATTCCCCTTGTAGTTTTCAATTTTGGTTTTATTAGAGAATTCTGGTTCATTACATAATTGAACATCAAAACATCTATCCTCTCAAATTATTCAGAGACACATATTTGTTGTGTACCTTCATCACCTTGGTAGCATGGGGTTTTCCCATTTGCATTTCCTTTCTGCGTGAAAGTGATGTCACATTTTGATCTTTACAACATTTTGAATGCTAGGGGAAACAAAGAAGACACCTCTATTTGGACGTTTAAAAATTGACCAAATTGATATTCCAAGATAGTAGAGATGTTATTATCAAACCCGTCATTGATTTGAACATAACCATTTTCTATTTTGGGCCTGAAATAATCACCCAGATCTTCTGAATTGCAGGCTTCTTCCTCATCCTTATTGCTTGTGCATTCTGGGTATTCTCCTTCCACAACAACCACTTTATGTTCTTGATATATGTTTTTGAAATTGCCAAGGCTAGTCTCTATTTTCATTGCAGCAATATGTTTATGTTGAAATTTAAAATATAAACAATTGCCTCAGTTTGTTTCTGATTCAGGATTTTTTTTTTTTCCAGTCAGCAATCTTTATAACCTCTTGGTCAATGGAATGTTTACTTATGCTCCAATCACCTTCTATTGCATAATGTGTGTCATCTAAGACAGGGGATTTCACTGCATCTTGTTCTACATGTTTTCCATAGTGATTACCAACCCCCATATTAATATTTCCACCATGACTCTCATTATCCACATCATAACAAGGGTCTTCATCAATGTCTTTGGAGTTAAATTTTTCTTCACTTCTTAATTCACATGTTTTTCCTTCAATCATATTAATTTTGAGGCACTAAGTGGGGAAATCATCATTTTCCTCTTTGTTTGTTGGTTGCTCCTCTCTATCCAAATCACTTTTCTTGCTCGTTTTCTAGCATGTAGATATGTTACTAGAACTCTTGTTACAAATAGGAAGGGGGAGGATAGATTTATCTTTGGAGCAAAGAACATGGCTCAGTCCAAATTCCGGGCATAATTTTTCCTTTAGGAATGGGAATTTTCGGGAAGGCATTGATTTTCATTAAACTATGGAAGGGGTAAACACACATCCAAAAAAACACACTAATGTTAAATGTGCATGCTGATCTGGCGTGATTTCAGGAGGGCATGGAGAATTTTTTTACTCTAATTGGTTTTCATTATTTTTTGAGTTTCCACTCCTTGAAGGAGTGAATTCAATCTATCCACCAATTTATAAAATCACACCAAAATAGAATCAAGTCGTTATTTCTTCACTTGTGGTTTTGACTAATACACATGATATTGTTAGCGTACATAGGGGCACAACTACTTCTATTTTTGGGATTACAAAATGCATTAGATATGATTATTTTTTCCTGGCATGCTCTGTTCATGTTTTTTGTTGAATGAGAATCCTTCAAATTTGGTTTGATTTCCTTGGATAATTTTCATATCCCTTATTTTCATTTTCAAAAGGTTAAGGTGGGATGAAAAATTATTGGTGAAAGCATGCTTTTGTTTGCATCCATAAAAAGTGAGTGGTTGGTGTTATGTTTTCAATCTTTTGGTTAGGTTGCTATTAGAATCCACACAATCTTCTATGGGTTTGGTGTTCCAAAATAAAAGATGTTCCATTACTTGAAGGGTTATAATGCAATATAAGTTTTCAACATAAATTTAAATGTAGATGTGCATATGATTTGCAGGTGTCATTTGATATCATTGCTCAATCAGTCTATATTTTTTTCTTTCTAAATTAGTCTAGTTTCTATTATAATGTACAAAGATACAAATTGTGCTTCAGGACAGGTGGTTGCTGGACTAGCCAACCCCTGCCCGATGAGGACTGCTCAAAAAATAAAAAAATGAGCTACCCTTCAAGGGGAAACCAACCATTCAAAAAATAAAAAATTGGTCTTCCCTTCAAGGGGAAACCAACCATTAACACGTTAAAGAGTAACATAATTTTCAGGAAGAAGCAAAAAAATTCATAAAAACCATAAAAGAGCCTATGTGAAATAAAATAAAATAGGGCCAAGGAGCTGCAACTACTGATTCTGGGCCTCATTACCCACCCATTGTGGATTTTCCTCAATTATGAAACAATCATATTCATACATGCTCTCGATATCCTTCTTTGTGAGCTGAGAATCTGGCTCCAGAGTCGAAGTGGAGACCATCTCGGTCTGCTTGGACATAGCTAAGCAAGACACGCTTTCCGCAATTGCTTCTCTTTTTCGGTGTCCTCAGACAGGCAGATCCACCCAATTTTTGAGTCGTCCTCTTAGTTTTTGACAGGGAGTCCAGTGGATTTTTGAGGCAGAGGAGGATAGGATCATGAGATTGTTGACTCACGAGGCATTTTCGTGCCTCTCGAGCCAGAGTCGTGATGTTTCTCTTCCGGGAGGTGAACCAAAAGTTGTGTAGAGAAGGGGTCAAGAACCTTTGGGTCTTTCAAAGTGACAGAGAGGGATAGAGTGCGTGCAAACAAGCCAGGAGCCAGAGCATGAGAGGGGGTGCCTCTACTACCTCCATGATGACATCACATTCTATGGCATCTTAGCATGGTCTCAGCAGGGAGGAGAGTCTGCTAAGAATAGGTAGAATGCACAGAAGGAGGCAAATGAAGAGCATATCGAATGGCAGAGGAGGTGTGACTAAGGTTTATGGGGAATGAAATCTAAAGATGGATATGAAGCTGACATGAGCCATCAACCATAAATGGCCAGCTTGCAAGAGTGAAGGCCGAGGAGGGGGGGGGGGGGGAGTGAATGCCGCAGAGTGCCGAAGTCCTCCCCTGTACTGTATATTTATGGTAGGTAAGCGGAAGGAACGTGCTTCCATGTGGTTTGACTAAGTGCCCCTGCATTGAAAGGCCATGTGGCAGCCTATGTTTATCATATCAGGCACCCACATCCGATGGCTCAATCAGTCTATTACATGGAAGATTGTAATTCCTTTTTTGGTAATCTTGTATTGTCTTATTTATTCATGCTCACAAAAAGATGCATTTAATTGGAAGAAACATAGAACTGCGAATTTCCCCCTCTAAACTTTAAACGTAGGTAAGATGAGCCAAAATGCATGCATTGAGAGTGTCCAATTAAAATTTAAAATTCCTTATTCTAGCATGATTTTTAGCAGCTAAATCTCATATGTAAATCTAAAAGTTTGTAAGAATAGCATGGAGCATTGCCAAGGAGAAATTTTTCCACTGTAATGAAATGAGTGTTAGGCATATGGTTGTCCCATATGTTCTTTATTGCATGTCAAACACATCCAATTGTCCCCAAATTTGGTCTATAGTAAATCTAATACTAGTAATCAATTGGGAAGTATCTGCATGGATAGTAGTTTTGACAGTAATATATCATATATAAAGGTACAACTATTGGTTTTGTGTTTTACTTTTCAAACTTGCATGATTCTAATGATCAAATCCAACATGTCATGCCAAGTCTCTGGTTGTTAACATTAACATAAATAATTTATCAAATTTCCAATTACAAATGTATTATTTACTTGCATATCACCATACTGTAATTTGACACATTATTAGAAGCTTTGGTTGGATCTGATGATCTAGGGACAATTCTATGTATTTGGTGAAATGACTCTTCATATGATTCTTTCAAGGCTGAAGGACCATTGGTGAGTTAGTTTCTAGAACGGAAAGTAATGAATTGAGGAATACCTTTTTTCAGAGAATTGTCTCAAGTGACCTGTCAACCAAAGTGTTCTATGTGTGGTTAATAGAAATGCACACATTTGATTAGCTTATATTTTCCCCTAATAATTAAATGGAAGAAATTGGAACATCTCAAATGACATTTCAAGAGTTGTTGAGCTGCAATATAGAAATTTATTACTGAGGAACTACATTTTAAAGTTTAATTTCATAATTTCATAAGCCTGATTAAAAAATCTATGAGGTTGTGCATACCCTTCAAAGGATATTCATATTATAATTAGCATAGATCCATCTTAACCCTAGATCTATCAAGGAAAGACCTGTTGATCCATACCAAAATATGAAAAATAGTGGGAAGGTTTGCCATATTTTGTTACTTCTTGAGTTAGTCTTCTTGCTCTGGTTTCTCTTCTTCTATCATCGTACCTTGTGTTATAAGCCATTTTTTCACATCCAGTCAAGTGAGCTTCCTAATGGGATCAATAAACATCCTATTCCCCCTTGTCACCATCATTCACAAAGCCCTAATAATATACCTTTCATCCTTCAGAATCTGAGCCCTAAATTGCATCATATGGCCAGTTTTAGGACCAACAATCCCTATAATCCTACTAGGGTGCGATCACCTACAAATTTCATCACTGTGGCCAGTGTTGATCACCTACAAGTTTCTCCCCTTTGCACCTGCGTTGGTTCTAGAAATTTGAGAGAATGTTTAGGATTCTGGAGGCTTCCCCTTCTAGGAGCTTCCAGAAATTGTTTCAACCACTTACCTTCGATAAAAAATTTGAATCTCATCTTTCCCAACATTGGAATTTTTACCACTTATCCTTTGATCCTACCCATCCATCAAAGGTGGATCTAAAACCCTAGATTGGTAATTGGATAAAAATTCCTAACTTACCTTACTCCAATATAAATTTACATCCCTATATGTGGTTGTGATTTTCTTTTGGAGAGTAGTTATGCCCTTATGCTACTGTAGTGAGTAGTTATGATCTCATGCATTAGGGTGATTGGAGGTGCATATTGTGACAAGGAAAGGACAAGTGAACAAATTGGAGGAGCTCTTGTACAAGATCAACTACTACTTATGGTTGTAATCTCCTTCCATTCATAGTAATGCAAATAATTCATTGTTTTCCTATATGTGATGTCGTTATTTCACTTATTTCAATACCTTTTTGATCTATTGAATAGAGTAGATATATGACACTACATAGATCTCGTAGTTTCTTGGCTTTTGTCATTTGACTATGCAGGTCCTAATTTTGGCAATCAGAGTTGGAATTGGAGCTTCCAAGCTGAAGGAGTGAAGCGTGCGAAGGATTTTAGGTAGTTTTCACTTCATCGTCTATTTACTTTAAGGAAAAGCATTGTGTTCTTTGTCCCTCTATTGTTCTAGGTTAGCCACCGACCTAGGGGAGATAATTTTGTCCATAATCGTAAATCCTGAATAACACCTTGATCCACAGTACAAGAGTAGATTTTATAGAATTTTATCTTGACTATTTTTTCCTTCTTTTGTCTTTTTTAAGGGTGCAAGCTCATTTTTTATATTATATATTAATCCAATGCATGATAAAAAATACATGCCTGGCTACTGCTCTTCTACTAGGGAAACTAAACCAGTCTTTTGGTCCAAGAGGACATAGCTTCCAAAATTTTATCATAGATGAAGTTTGATATATTTTATTTAGATGCTAAACTAGACTAAATAGCTTTCATATTGTTGTCATAATCAGAGTTTGTTCTATCCAACATAGTTTAGATATCATTTATACTATGAAATAGAAGTATACAAAAAAAGAAAATATTGTGCATGCCTAATCATATATTGTGACATCACTAGCCTTCTTTGGTTTATCCTCTTCTGCAGAGTTCGTGAGACTTATATTAGCTACTTATTTTGTGAGTTGAGTGACATTGTTGTCCAATTTCGACACCTATAGTTGTATGGCATCTATAGACAACAAAATCTCTTGTCGTGGTTTGATTATTTCAACTAGGACCTTACGCATCATTGTTTTTATTTCTCAATATAAGTAAATTTATTGCACGTATCTGTTAAACATTGCCTCTGGTAGTTCCTATATATTGAATGCAATTCCAATGACCTTATTATCATATAAAAATATCTACTTTGGCATCCTATGCATGTTTATCTCCATCCGATCTATTTGAGCACTGTTACCTTGAATTTGGTACAAATTATCTGTATCAATTATTGTAATGCATGCCAAAAATTGAACCTACTCAATGCCATTTGTCCTGACCACTTAATTCCATTTATTAAGGAATTGTGGTGGTGCTTAATCTGTCCTGGGGTAGACTGGATGACACCCCATTTGGTGATATTTTTATCTTGACTTTGAGATGATATTTGCCTAATGTTGTTCAGGTGGAATAGAGATTGCTTCATTGAATTGTCAATTTTCTATGGATATCATGCAATGATTTCTAAACTTTGTCCAATTGAGAAATCTCAACTTTTAACTTAGAGTAGGAGTTGTTGGGACATCTCAATGTCTGACTCAATGTTAAAGTATTATGTCGAGGAATAGGAGGGTTCTTGTTATGGCCTTGGGAGGCCTTGGGTGCACGATTTTGATAACTAGGTTTTTGCTAAACCATGGAGGCAAAGACAATGAAAGGATGTTTGGATACTCTATTTCTTTGTCATTTCCCAATTGTTTTATAATGGATCTCTAGTAGGATTTTCTAATCTGAAGGAGTCTGGGTGATGTGATTATATGGGCATCTGTAGTGAGCCTTAAGCATGAGAGATAAACCAAATCCAAGACTTGTGTTGTTGCTACAATGAGGAATGAATTTTCCATGCTTTCCTTCTCAGTGAAATGGCTCGTGCAAAATTTTATTTTTTCAAGTGAGGTTCAATAAGATCCTAGGGATCTCTCTGGAACTCAAACTTGGCACCCAAACTTTCCTTGCGGATATAATGCTAACGTTATCATAAGAAGTTGTAGATGGTGTGGTCCTTTGTTATCTAAAGTGTTGATTTATAATATTATTGTTGCATGTTGCCTCTTGTACTTCATCTGTTCCCCCCTTACAATATTTTGTTGACCTAGAGCCCTATGGGCCGAAGTTTCAAAGGATCTCTCTACCCAACAAGCATGTATTAAAAGTAATCTTATTACCTTCAAGACACAAGGATCTGAGTAATGAATATATTTACATTTTTTTACTTGAATTATTTGAATGACTCGTTTCTTGTTGGTTGCACCTCACCTTTGAATATACAATTTTATCACGTTTCAACAGGTAGTTTATTTTATCAAATAGTCTTTGACTTAGTACAACAATATACTTACCATTCATATAGGATTAGGGCTTGTGAATGGTGGCTAGAACAAATTTTGGGTGAAAATTTTCGTTGTTTTGGACCTTTTGACTTGCAGTTTGCAATCAATCTTCTTATATTTTGTATTACTACACTGATTGTTTGGCCATGTTAGTGCACACACTCATTTTAAGTTCACTGAGGTATATTATTAAATGCTCAATTGGTGTACCCAACAATCACCTTCTTAAATATTGGATTCCTTCTACTCTTCTATAAAGAGGGCCTCACTCTCTATTTTAAGACACGATAAATTTAATAGATGCAATTATTCTCTTGTTCCTTATATTATTTTTGAGTCTCTATTCATTTTCTATGTTATTTTGTTTGTATAAGGTTAATAACGATATTATATTGTTGTATGTAGTTTTATTTTGCATGGTACTAGAGCTGCAGGGCACTAGTTTCCTCCATATTCCTCGACCACCTTCATTTTAAGATTTGAGAATTGTTGGGTCGCTGCAACACCATCTACCAGTTTCCCCTCTTTATGGCTTGATAGATTGCTTGGAATTTCTTGCAGCTACTGCTCATGGTCATCATTGGCTATTATTTGATTTTTTTTGTAGAAATACACACTGGTGGACATGAAATACACACTTAAAATTTTGACTAGGATATAGTACTATCTCTTGATTTGATAATGATTTAGTGAGGGATAATCAATATCTCCTTGTTTCACTATTGAGGTCAATGGCTCATCTCCTAATTTTATTCACATTTCAATGCCTTTGATTAGTAAGTCATTGTCATGATGTTATAGAGTATGCCACATCTTCATGGTGTTACTTTTTATGCTTGTCCATCTAAATATTTTAAATCCTAATTAATTTTAGTATGAAGATGATAGAGAAAGGTTTCAACCCTAATGACATGCCCTATGTTTACATAAAATTTTATAGAAGCAATCTTCTCACACTTGAACCCAAATCTATTATCCAACATTTATGGAGTATTGGTACATTGACACACTATGCCATGTGGATATGATATTTTATATATGTATTTCACTTTCATTGGTTTATGTCACATGGAAAGTAATGGCCAAACATATTTGGTAAGCATAAAGTAAGCTTGCTGCCTTATTTGAGGAAAATTAAAAACAACCTTCTTGTTATATTGGAAAATATTGTCCAAGCTTTCAAGTTGTAAACCATGGTTCCATATCCTCAACTGAGGTATCATTACACTTGTTGGTATATTCATCAAATATATTCTTGATGTCCTTACAAGATGCTAGTCATAAAATTGAGTATTTCTAGATCTACAAGGCTAAAAACCTTGCTAGTGTTATATTAAGATTTTGCACAATTTTATTTTGAAGATTTCCTTCAGCAAATTCCAGTGAGGAACCAAAATTGGAGGTTAAATAATGTTTCCAGGTCCTATTCCATTCAATGCAACTTTTATCATGAAACTAAGCTCATTTAAGATAAGTGACAATGCCAATGTATGCTAGAGTCATACCACTATTTCTTCTAAGATTAAGCTTGGTGTTCCTCTATGTGATAACTTTGGATTTCCTGTGGTGCCAGAGTCTAGAACAGAGAACTGAAGGCCATTGGGGGAAATCACTAAGGTCTTGAATCAATTACATTTTTTAGTAACACCATGCATCCCCGGGTTCGGTAAAACCAACACAATATCATTGCAGGCAGACATGGGGTATTGTTAAATTCTGAATCTTTGTAATTCTGTGTAAAAATGGAGACTATTTTCTTATGGATCAGGTACCTTTGCGTTGAGTTAAAGGTGACCCTGTGAATTTTTTTTTCTCTTTTAAGAGTTGAAATTGGGAAACACAAAGAGATGTGCTTAGGTATTTGTTAATGATGGTCGTGGTGGTGGAAATGAAGGATTTAGTGGAACAAACATGGAATTAAGGGTAAATGTAGGGTCTGTACATCGAAGCTTTAGCCATTTAGGGGCTTGAGAAGAAAAATATTTGAGGAGGTATGAGAATCATACCTTATATGTGCAATATTTGCAAAAAAATGCTTAGTAGAGTTAAGTGAAGATGGTCGTGGTGGTGGAAAATGAAGGATTTAGTGGAACAAACATGGAATTAAGGGTGAATGTAGGGTTTGTAGGTCAAAGTTTTAGCCATTTAGGGGCTGCAGAAGACCAATATTTGATGAGGTATGAGAATCTTACCTTAGATGTGCAAGATTTGCAAGAAAATTCTCAGGGGAGTTAAGTGAACTTGTATAGTTTGCTGGATATGTTGTTTTTCTAACCAGTTGAAGAATTGCAATGCCAATCCAACATTATCCTAGATTTCAAGAAATACTTGAATTAAAACACATGGAATAAATTCAAATGATAATTTCTCCAGCATATCCTAACGATGTCACTTCAAAAAATTACAAATAGTAGCATGATTACCAAAATTAACTTCCTGAGTGTAAACACATTGTTTTTGTTCTTCACAAATTTTAGTATCGAGATTCTGCGAGATTTCCTCTGCTGAAATACACTTGTTCTGGTGGCATGATCAAGAAAATAATTATTCCTTCCATCAAAATATTCTATCCTTATGGCATGAAATCCTTGCCATCTTCCTAAAATATTTTGAATTTCAAGCCTTCTTAGCAAGGGTATTGTTTCAAGTGCTAGGGATTTAAAGGTCATATAGGGTTTCAAAATCATTATTTTAGCAACTCTATATATCCAATAGGGCCTTGGTTCATTTTTGAGTTCAATGGAGTCTGAGGCATTTCTTACTAGGGTTCCATTTTCGCTTGGGTTTGCCAACCCATATGTCATGTCAAAAGAGGATAAGGTTGGGTGCTATATTGGGGGCTATGGAAGAACTAATTCCCTCATACCTCATTAATAAAACTTCCAACATCTGAGAAATATTATTCCCATCATTTTCACTCTTGGTACAATGACGTGGGTTCAATTATCTATGGTTGTCTTATTGTTCATGGCTTGGTTTTATATACAAGTTTATTCTCACCTAGAATGTGACCAATTCCATGGAAAATAAATTCCGAAATTTATCCTTCGAAATATAGAAGTATGTGTGGAGGCATTGATGCAAAAATTTACTGGATATTTAATAACATTGTTTCAGAGATATTCCTCTCTTTTATTGATGTGTTGGGCGCATCCAAAACATTTATAGTATTCACCGCTATTGCTGGGGTTGTATTCCTTTTTTTCCTTGCTTTTTTTCTTGAGATGAAAGGCCTGATCTTCGAGGGGGTCAATAAATTATGATAAGGGAGATCATATAGTGATAGTATATGCGAGGAAGGTTATTTTAACAAATCCTTTTTTGATGATCATGATACATTCAAAAGTAGCACATCAGATGTTGAAATCTCTCTCGAAAATGAATTCAAATTAGTTGTTGCAAATCTATGGATGACATTTTTGAGGTATAATAAGAGAATTTGCAACTTAAATTGCATATCAAAAATCATATCGACAATTTTTGCATGGTGGAATATATATATGTTTTGCGTGGTGGTGGTGTCGTAATTTTCACTATTTCTTGATAAGATACTGTTAATTTTTTTTGAAAATTCCATTGGATATGTTGGAGAACAGATGATTATACTTACATCATTTATCAAAATCCAATTTTAAAATCTTTTGCATTGTTACCACTCCCCAAATATAGGAATTTTAATTTAGCACTACATTTGTGTATGCAAAGGATATATATTTTATGCTTTCCCTGATTTTTGATATACATCATTTCGTTCTACTGAAGTTACGTCATTTTTAGATTAGATTAGGCGCAAACCAATGAGATTTTTTGGGTTACTCTCCTAAATTTTTTTGTGGTCCAAACGCTTTAGCTATCAGTATTTGCATATTGTTATTTTTGGGGATGATGGTATTCCATTATAAATACAACTATATACCAAATAAATGAATGAACAAGTTGAGTTTGGAGTTTTTTCACATTGTAGGTACAAGGAGGGTGAAGAAACACACTCTTCCTTCATTGTTCAGATGGTTGAGTGGGAATGATGGTTGGTGTTGTGACCAGCAACAACCCCCCTTTTATTTAATATTATTAATAATACTAAATAAATGGGGACCCTTAGTTAAAAAATCCAAAAAATCAATTAGGATTTGTTTTCCTTTTCAAATAAAACTTTCTATCATAAACTTAGAGAAATCCCTTAGAAAGAACATTAAGAAACACTTAAGTTTATGATAGATTACAATAAAATTGTTCTTTAAAAAAAATAGCGCATCCATCGCAAAATGGTATATATCTTTTATGAAACTGAAAATGCGATTTTGCGATTTTGCGATAATGCGATCTCAAAAAGCCTATACAATAAACATATTGGTCGCAGATCGCATAGCGCAAAAAACAGAAATGTTAAACGAATACCTTTTGCGCTATTTACAATTTTGCGCTTTTGCGAGATTTGCGATGTGCGCTTTTGCGCTATTGCGCAATTTGCGCTTTTGCGCTATTTTACATAACTGCGATGGTTTCATTTTGCAATATTGCGATATTGCGATATTGCGCAGCAAATCGCAGATCGCAATGTCGCAGATTCATGTAGGCGCGTTGTTCAAAGGCAATCTTCCCATATATCAATATCTGTTATGCGCTTTAATGATTGGATTAAATGATTGGATTGGCAATTAATGGTAAATGAGATTTCGTTTTGATTGAAAGTCATTTCACGTTAAAATAATATATTTCATCCGCCTTTGCATTTAAAACAGTCTCATCACCTTTCTCATGCCATTACTCTCATTTAACTCGTAAAACGCAGGCACGAAGGAGCAAACGTCTATACAAAGCTTTCACAAAACATTATGGGTAAGAAGGAGAAGAGCTCGAATTCTGAAAACAGAGAAATGGCTTCACTATATGCAGACACCACTTGCAATAAGGATGCCGGTATATCCACTTGGGAAGGAATGTATAATTTGTTGGAGGAAGAAAATCCTGTGGTATTAAAAGTTACAGCTACAGCAGGTTCTAGTAATACGTCTGAAGCAACCCTCAAAGAACTGGCTTGTTCATTTCTGCATAGGATAGTAGCAAGGCCGAGGATTCTCCCATATAGGGACATGGTGAAATGGGTGCTGGAAAACACCAATATTTCAGACAGGCAATTTAGAACTCCATCTCAAAAGCTAATCGGGTCATTCACCACGGAAGATGTGAGGCTGATGTATAAGTTGCCGGAACCTCATGCGCCTTATAATAAGCAATTTATGGAAGAATTTGCCAGAGAACATGTGAATTTGTCAGAATGCACACAGGAATGGACCAAAAGAGATGAACCATTGAAGAAAAACAAACACGGGTGGACAGTACCAAAAAAGGATGTTTTAGACGCTGTTCACAAGTTCAAATGTCCAAGTGGGCAATTTGACACAGTTTCTACCACAAGATAAGGTATGTAAGTTTTCCAAAATTATCCTCTATAGAGCTTTTAGAAGTTACTAAAGAAGCTGTTGGAGGTCAGGAGTTCTCAGGGAAACATAAAGCTCTTCTTGAGAAAAGTCGGGAGTTGAAGAGACTTGAAATAACTGTAAGGAAAAATGAGGAAACATTGACCAAATTCAAGGCACTTAATGATGAGCAAGAAAAAAGATGTGGAGCGTGTTCGTCACAGAGAAAAACTATTGCGAAAGGTCAAAACTATAAAAAAGAAACTACTTTGGCTGAAGTATGATATGAGAAAATGGTGAAGCAAAATCAAGATGAAATTGCAAAATTAATAACAGAGCAAAAAGCTCCAATAAAGGAAAATGCACAAAGAGAAGGCAGCAGCAGAGGCGGCTACAGCGGCAAACACTCTTACGAATTGTGTAAATGATAATTTACACAAAGAAAATTTAATTTCAGAAACTGTTCCAGGATATCTCCCACAGGCACATCAACTGCAAACAGAATGGAGGCAAAAGGCAGAAGAAAGAGCAAAATCTATCCAAGGGATGACAAAATTAAATTGGGACTCATACTGGGTGTACTTGGTGAATCCACACAGTCAGCACAGTGCGCTTAATTGTATCATCAATGCTACAGAGAAGATTGCACCTACACTTGTCGACTCTATTTTTTCAGGACAGTTGAATGCTGAAGTCGGTCAACCACATCTTCTCAAAACTATGCTAGATGCCTGCAAGTTTAAAGATCAAGTTCCTATATAGTTATATTTAGTTTTAATTTTACTGTATTTTAGTGTAGGAAAAGGATGGTCATTGAACCGAATCCTCAATTTTTGTAATAGACTATTTTTAGATTTAGTTAAGTAGTATTTAAACCCTTCTCATGCATTTAGAGAAGGGTCCTGGATCTTAATATTTTTTGACTTGGAGATTGCATTTCTGTACTCCATTGTCTTATATATTTTTAAAAAAGGATCACATCTGGTGATTTTTATGCGGAATTATCTTTGAAGTGTTGCATTTATGTACCTTGGAATTTGATTTTGCATCAGAGTTACTGGATTAGAGTATCAGATTTCATTTGAAAGTCTTCAAGATGAATGAGGTATTTCTATCCGTTCACTGTTGATTTCTTTTGTCTTATGATATTCGCTTTAAAATTTGCTATCATTTATATATATTTGTCTTCACAACGCTTCTTTTTATATATCATTTCTGAGTATAATTGAAACGTTATCTTTCATAAGTATATATATAGATGGTATACAATGATGAATTCAATATGCTAATACAACTCTGTTTAATTTCTTAAACAGAGTTATCTTTATTTGTTTCTGCACATTTCAATTTAAATAATAATACATTTTCATGGTTATTGTTAAATTGGAACAATCTCAAGTTGTATTCACATATAATTACCCGGGTTAGTGTTAGAATTTCTTTATCAGTATTTAGTTTAAATTAGATAGTTTTATTTCAGTTAATTTAGTCCCATTTTCACCCATCCAAACCAACCCATTTAGTTATAGGAAACTGGTCCTTTAAATCCAGTCGGAGCCACCATACCAAACGGAAAAGGAGCTGTCCTAAGATCCCGACCGGGTGGTTTTCCCCAATGTTTGAAGCAGAGATTTTCTAGGCTTCAACATTTTTGGCGCTAGAAGGAGGGCATGAGCTATGAATGGCAAGTAAATATTTATCCACAAGCCATTCTGAGAGAAAAACACCCTCATCAACTTCTTCGATTTCTTCTGAAATACAAAATCCTATAGAAGAAATTGCGAAGAATATTCATACACCCACTACCAAAATCTCAAAACATTCAGACAATCAAAATCCTGAGTCTCCTGAAGTTCAAGATTTAATTTATAAATTGAAAGGATTCTCATTATCTCTAGAAGAGTCTGAAATATCTGAAGGTAGTGTAACTTCAAAATTTGTTTCTTCGAAACCTCTTACTAGGCTTCAAAGTGAAAAACTTGGTATTTCTCCGAAAGAATTCCCTTTACCTAGTAGAGTTAAGACAAGAAAAACTCAATCGGAATTAGTAAGTGATATAAGTTCAACATCTAATATTCAAATACTTGTTTCCGAAATCCCAACTCAACAAAGTACAATTGTTTCCACATCATCTCCTCAATCATCATCTCCTCAATCATCATCTGCTCAATCATCATCAATCTCAACATCATCTATTCCAACAACTTCTATTCAAACACCACCAGTTTCTACTACTCCTCCAATAGTTGTTCCAATAATGGCTAGACCATGGGCTACTCCAGGGGCAGTCAACATGGTTGCACCTTTACATGATTTACCAGACAATCCTGGAAAATGGCTTCCAAAATTTAGCCCAGATCTTAACATTCAAGCTAAAGAACATATCAATAACTTTATGCTGGCTATTAATTTGAATGGAGTCACATATGCAGATGTTGTAGTTAGACTATTCCCTTATACTCTTCGAGGAGTAGCAGGATCATGGTACTTTTCATTACCATCAGGATCCATAACAAGTTGGGCCATTTTTGCAGATCATTTTTTAACCAAATTTGGAGATGACCGATCAATAGCAACTTTACTCAATGACCTCTCAAATTTGAAGATAGAACCCAAGGAACCCATTAAAGAATTCAACGCTAGATTCAACAAACTCTTAAACAAAATTCACACAGATTCACAGCCCAGTGAACAAGTCAAAATTGAATGGTACATAATTGCCTTACCCTCAAACATAGCAATTTTCGTAGACAGAGCTACAAAGCCTATGTTAGCTGAGAATATGAAAGAAGCTATTGCAGTGGAAAAACGGATTACTTCTCTAGAAAAGAAAAATGCTATCGAGGAAAGGAAATCAAAGAAATCAGCTTCAAAGATGATTCAAAGAAAAACGCCAAAGATCCATACGACATGGAAGGTTTACAGAAAGTTCTTAAAACCATGTCAAATGAAATGGTTGAAATTAAAAAACAAGTAGCTGAAACTTCTACCAAGAAACCATTCCGAAATTTCAGAAGAAACCAAGTTGAATCTAAACCTCCTAATGCAATTTCTAATGCAGAAGAAGAAGAAGAAGAAGAAGAAGAAGATACATCTCTAGTATCAGATGAGGAAGATGAAAATGAAGAAATAGCTGAATTGAATGGAATGTGGGATTTTATTCTCCCTAATTCTGATAGTGAAGAAGCTATGCCTGTAAGTACTAGGAGTAAATCTATGTCGGAACCAGTGCAAACAGTTCCTAAAAAGAAAATTACAACTCCAAGTACCAAAGACAAATCCCCTGTAAAGAAAACTTCTCCATTACCTACTCAAAATCATCCATCTTCTTCTAATCCTCCCACATCAACAACAAAGACTTTAGTGGTGTCAGATCCTATGGAGTACAACATTGTTGAAGACATGAAAAAGATCAAAGCCAACATTTCCTTACATGAACTCAACAAACTAAAACACCAGCAAAAGTTGCTATTGAAAGAATTAAACGCTACACCAATTGCTCCTTTACCAAGTGGTGTAGTTGCAAAAGAAGCTAGAGGAGCTGGTAAGCCACCAGATAAGGTAGATGCTACTGATACAATGCTCATTGGAGAAAAGTCAAATTCTCAAACTCCTCCTTTTCTTTTGACTTATGAGATGTACAATAAAAATCTGCACAATTGTTTGATTGATTCTGGAGCTTCCTCCAATATAATGCCTACTTCTGTCTGTGCTAAATTGAATATTGAACCACAGAAATCAGCAGTTCATATCGTTCAATTGGATCGCTCTAAAGTTCAAGTTGTAGGAGAAATCAATTCAGTTACTATCAGATTAGCTTCTGATCCTAGGATTGTCCAAAGAATTGATATTTTGATTGCTGATATTCCTGAATTCTATGGATTAATCTTAAGCAGGGACTGGTCTGCGAAACTTAATGGTTATATCTCAACTGATTATTCACATATGTGGCTTCCTTACAAAGGGAAACCAAATAAAATCAAAATTGAACGAGAAAAACATATGACGCACACTGTCATTGAATTAGAACAACCTAATGAGCCTGTGGCATTCAACAACAATATTCTTGGAGGATATTCTGCTGAATCATTTCTTGGAAACTTCGAAGCACCTCAATCACCTTTTTTTGTAAATACTTTTGTTTCTCAAATAGAAAATTTTTCACAATCTGATTCTTCCAGAATTGTAAATATTTCTGATGTAATTGTAGATAAGCTAATAGATAAATCTTTATTTTGGTCATTATATTTTGATGGATCAAAATCTAGTGATGGAGCTGGAGCAGGATGCATCTTAATTGATCCAGATGGAGAGAAAACCATGCTATCATGTAGGTTAGAATTTGAGTGTACAAACAATACTGTAGAATATGAAGCCTTGATTCAAGGACTTTATAAAGCTATAGGGTTAGATGTTAAATACTTGAAAGTCTTTGGTGATTCCGAAATTGTCATAAAACAAGTTAGGAATACTATTCATTGCCTTTCAGGACATCTTAAACACTATCAAACCCTAGTACAAGATCTCACCACTCATTTTTAGCATTCAATATTTCTCCTATTCCTAGGAATCAGAATACATCAGCTGACTTGTTAGCTAATGTTGCATCTAAACTCCTACCTGTTGAAGATTGCAGTCCTGATAGGTTTTCTGTAGAATTGATTTTTCGTCCATCTATCCCAGATAATGTTACAAATTGGAGAGTATTCTATCATGATCAAGATATTTTAAATTTCATGACTTCAGAGAAATCATATGATGAGCAAATTATTGACGAAGATGATCATGATTTTCAAATTACTTCAAAAGGTAATGAAAATTCCATTCCAAAATCTGTTGTTAAATTAGAGGATTTATATGACATTAAAGACAGATTCAAGAAAGTCACTAATGCTAAACTTCAAAGTTCCACTTTGAAGTTTGAATTAGTAAATCTTGGTTCTGATTCTAAACCTCAAAACGTTAACTTAGGACTCAATTTAACACCAGAAGAAAGGAATGCGTTCATTAAACTTCTGAACAAGTATAAAAACGTTTTTGCTTGGAATTATGATGATTTAAAAACGTATGATACTTCGGTTATTCAACACACGATTCCAATGCTTCCTGATATTAAACCTGTTCAACAGAAGTTGAGAAAGATTCATCCAAATCTCGAAAGTCAAATCAAATCAAAACTTAATAAACTTTTAAAAGCCAAAATCATTTTTCCGGTCAGGCACTCCAATTGGGTTTCCAATATGGTACCTGTCAGGAAGAAGAATGGTGATATAAGAATCTATATTGATTTCAGAAATTTAAACAAGGCATGTTTAAAAGACAATTTCCCATTGCCAACCATGGAACAGATACTTCAAAAGGTAGCTGGTTCTGAACTTATGTCCTTTCTCGATGGATTTTCGGGCTATAATCAAGTTTTAGTTCATCCAGATGACAGATTGAAAACAACTTTTAGAACAAAATGGGGAACTTATGCTTATCAAAAAATGTCTTTTGGTCTAATAAATGCAGGAGCAACTTTCCAAAGAGCCATGGACATAGCGTTTAAAGGTCTGATCAATAAGTCAGTTGTTGTTTATCTTGATGACATAACAATATTTTCAAAAAAGAGAACCAATCATCTACATGATCTAAAGCAAATATTTGAAAGATGTAGAAGGTTTGGTATTTCCTTAAATCCAAAGAAATCTTTCTTTGCTTTGGATGAAGGAAAACTCTTGGGATTTGTTGTGTCAAAAGATGGTATATATATTGATCTAGATAGAGTGAAAGAAATTTCTGATATTTCTTTACCTCATAACAAAAAATCCATGCAATCATTTCTTGGACAGATCAATTTTGTTAAAAGATTCATCCTTGATTTTTCTTTTATTGTTTTACCTATGCAAAATTTGATCAAGAAGAATTCAGTATTCAAATGGGGGCATAAAGAGAAAGAAGTCTTTGAGGCAATCAAACAAGCAATCATTAATGCACCAGCATTGAATACCCCAGAATTTTCTAAAGATTTTACTTTGTATACTTTGGCCACCGAAACATCTTATGCAGCTGTTTTAACACAGCTCAATGATCAGAAAATTGAGGCACCAATTTCTTTCTTTAGCTCAAATCTGCAAGGAGCTGAGCTTAATTATTCCGATGTTGAAAAACAAGCCTTTTCCGTGTTTAAATCAATCAAACATTTCAGACCTTTTCTCTTGAAAACACATACAAAAATCATTGTCCCATTCTCTGCAGTGAGGCAATTATTAATTCAAAAAAAAGTAGGAGAAAAGAGAGCTAACTGGGTAACAGCCTTGCAAGAATATGATATTGATATTAAACCAGCTAAGATTGTTAGAGGACAAGGTTTTTGCAGATTATTGGTAGGAGCTCATAACATACCAGAAAATCAAGATTCAAATCAAGATATTCAAGTAAGTCAGATAAGTGTTACAGATTCTGAATCTCAGTATGCTGACCTTATTTATTACTTGAAAAATGGGTATGCTCCTTCTAATCTCAGCTATAAGAATAAACGCGCTTTAAGGTTAAAGGCTATTAAATATGAGATCATTGATCATGTGTTATTTAGAAAAAAATATGATTCAATTTTATTAATATGTCTTGAAAAGACTGAAGCTGAAAAGGTTTTGCAGGAGTTGCATGATGGACCAGCAGGAGGTCATTTTGGAGGTGATACCACAGCTCACAAAATAATTCATGCTGGTTATTACTGGCCTACCCTTTTTAAAGATATGCATGATTACGTAAGGAAGTGCCGAATTTGTCAAACTGCAAGTGGAAGACAAAGGAAACCAGCTTTTCCTTTGCAACCAGTGACTATTGAGCAACCATTCGAACAATGGGGGCTTGACATTATTGGTGAGATAATACCTCATTCTTCCAAACAACACAAGTACATCCTTACTGCAACTGATTACTTTACAAAATGGGTAGAAGCAATCCCGTTGAAGGTAGCCAATTCTGATGCAATTATTGATTTCATAGATCAATTCATCATAACCAAGTTTGGTGTACCTAACGCTCTAGTCTTTGATAATGCATCTTACTTTTCTAGAAATAGTTTAATAGAATTTGCAGTCAAAAGAGGTTTTAAATTAAAATATTCAGCAAATTATTATCCACAAGGTAATGGTTTGGTTGAATCCACTAACAAAAACCTTATCAAAATCATTAAAAGGACCGTTGATCAAAATCAAAAGAATTGGCACAAGTCTTTAATTTTTGCATTATGGGCTGATCGTATCACTGAAAAAGCTTCAATAGGGACTTCACCTTTCAATTTAGTTTATGGAAAAGAAGCTGTGATACCATCAAATTTAACTCTTCCATCACTAGCCCTAGTGCAATTTATTGAAGAAAATCCTTCTTCATCCATTCAATTGAGATATGATCAAATCTTTAAACTAGAAGAAGATAGAGATAAAGCAAAAATTATTCATGAAAAACATCAACAGCTTGTAAAATCTTCTTTTGATGCAAGTTCTACCGGCTCAAAAATTTTGTCAATTGGTGATCTTGTTCTGAAATGAGATAAAGCACACGAAGAAAAAGGTAAACATACCAAGTTTCAGAAAATGTGGCTTGGATCATTTCAGATCGTTGAGAAGATAGGCTCAAATACATTCATACTCCAAGATCTAACAGGTAAGAGAGAATCTCTTCCTGTAAATGGGCTTATCTTGAAGAAATTCTTTTCATAAGGAGGTAACCCCTTCTTAAACTGTACATATTCCTTTCTGCAGAATTTTTGATTGTTTTTTGCAAATAAAGGTTGTTAATGAGTCTATAATTGACTATTTACTATTTAGGAAAATTTCTTAGGAAGAATATTATAAATATTTATTTTGTGTAAATAAGAATTTTTAAAGTAATGATCACAGTTTTTGAATAGTTTAAAATAAGATGTTAAACTTTGAAAGATTATTTCAATCATTTGCATGATCTTTTGAAAACTTGAGAAGAATGTAAATCATCATAAGTTTATTAAGCAGAGAAAGGTTATCTATCAAAGTAAATATTTTTTCAAAGTTTTGGAACTCAAAAAACTCTGAAAATTGTCATCCATTGATTCTTAAGGATAAAACTATTTCACCCCATCCATTTAAGTTGTGATTTTTTAGAATGTAATTCTAAGAAATTATATGAAAATTTAAGAGATAAGAGGTCTCATTATGAGCCGACTTACGATGTTCATAAGGAGTAATAAAACTGACATTACCAATACTACATACCAAAACAGGGTAATGGCTTATAAATATAAGGCAAGGGGTCTCATCACAAGCCAGCTTGTTCAGTTTAATTATAACTAGTGAATGGCATTGTTATTAACTGGCTACCAAACCAGAACAATGGCTCTTAAAATAAAAAATAAGTAAAAGACAAAAACATGAGATAATAAGTCTTATGAATTTATCTTTTAAAAAGTCATAATTTTAGTTGGATGGGACAATGAATGGTTAATGGTTTAAAGGTAACCTTGTCGAGACTATGAACGTTTGCTAGCAGCAGAGGCAATACCTATGGCAATAGAGTATATTATAAAACCAAAACTTGGAGAAATCCACTTACTTCATTATTAACACCAATCAAAGCTTGAGATAACCCAAAAATGTTTTTATTCTTAAGGAATTAGAAAGAAATTGTGAATGATTTTTATTTCTTTTTCGTAGTTACATTTTATTTGAATTATCCTAAGGTAGTTTTCATTATCTTTAAAAATCTTTACTTACTAAAGATATAGTGTTCATTTTATTTTTTCAGAGATAACTGTTTCTTTCAGTGAATCGCCAATTGTTGTGACTAGCAACAACCCCCCTTTTTATTTAATATTAGTAATAATACTAAATAAATGGGGACCCTTAGTTAAAAAATCCAAAAAATCAATTAGGATTTGTTTTCCTTTTCAAATAAAACTTTCTATCATAAACTTAGATAAATCCCTTAGAAAGAACCTTAAGAAACACTTAAGTTTATGATAGATTACAATAAAATTGTTCTTTAAACAAAATAGCGCATCCATCGCAAAATGGTATATATCTTTTATAAAACTGAAAATGCGATTTTGCGATTTTGCGATAATGCGATCCCAAAAAGCCTATACAATAAACATATTGGTCGTAGATCGCATAGCGCAGAAAATAGAAATGTTAAATGAATACCTTTTGCGCTATTTACAATTTTGCGCTTTTGCGAGATTTGCGATGTGCGCTTTTGCGCTATTTATAAAATTGCGATGGTTTCATTTTGCGATATTGCGATATTGCGACATTGCGATATTGCGCAGCAAATCGCAGATCGCAATGTCGCAGATTCATAAAGGCGCGTTGTTCAAAGACAATCTTCCCATATATCAATATCTGTTATGCGCTTTAAAGATTGGATTAAATGAATGGATTGACAATTAAATGTAAATGAGATTTTGTTTTGATTGAAAGTCATTTCACGTTAAAATAATATATTTCATCCGCCTTCGCATTTAAAACAATCTCATCACCTTTCTCATGCCATTACTCTCATTTAACTCATAAAACGCAGGCACGAAGGAGCAAACGTCTATACAAAGCTTTCACAGAACATTATGGGTAAGAAGGAGAAGAGCTCGAATTCTGAAAATAGAGAAATGGCTTCACTATATGCAGACCGCTTGCAATAAGGATGCTGGTATATCCACTTGGGAAGGAATGTATAATTTGCTGGATGAAGAAAATCCTGTGGTATTAAAAGTTACAGCTACAACAGTTTCTAGTAATACATCTGAAGCAACCCTCAAAGAACTTGCTTGTTCACTTCTGCATAGGATAGCGGCAAGGCCAAGGATTCTCCCATATACGGACATGGTGAAATGGGTGCTGGACAGCACCGATATTTCAGACAGGCAATTTAGAACTCCATCTCAAGAGCTAATCGGGTCATTCACCACGGAAGATGTGAGGCTGATGTATAAGTTGCCGGAACCTCATGCGACTTATAATAAGCAATTTATGGAAGAATTTGCCAGAGAACATGCGAATTTGTCAGAATGCACAAAGGAATGGACCAAAAGAGATGAACCATTGAAGAAAAACAAACATGGGTGGACAGTACCAAAAAAGGATGTTTTAGACGCTGTTCACAAGTTCAAATGTCCAAGTGGGCAATTTGACACAGTTTCTACCACAAGATAAGGTATGTAAGTTTGCCAAAATTATCCTCTATAGAGCTTTTAGAAGTTACTAAAGAAGCTGTTGGAGGTCAGGAGTTCTCAGGGAAACATAAAGCTCTTCTTGAGAAAAGTCGGGAGTTGAAGAGACTTGAAATAACTGTAAGGCAAAATGAGGAAACATTGACCAAATTCAAGGCACTTAACGCTGAGCAAGAAAAAATATGTGGAGCGTGTTCGGCACAGAGAAAAACTATTGCGAAAGGTCAAAACTATAAAAAAGAAACTACTTTGGCTGAAGTATGATATGAGAAAATGGTGAAGAAAAATCAAGATGAAATTGCAAAATTAATAACAGAGCAAAAAGCTCCAATAAAGGAAAATGCACAAAGAGAAGGCAACAGCAGAGGTGGCTACAGCGGCAAACACTCTTATGAATTGTGTAAATGATAATTTACAAAAAGAAAATTTAATTTCAGAAACTGTTCTAGGATATCTCCCACAGGCACATCAACTGCAAACAAAATGGAGGCAAAAGGCAGAAGAAAGATTAAAATCAATTCAAGGGTTGACAAGATTAAATTGGGACTCATAATGGGCGTACTTGGTGAAGCCACACAGTCAGCACAGTGCGCTCAATTGTATCATCAATGCTACAGAGAAGATTGCGCCTACACTTGCCGACTCTGTCTTTTCAGGACAGTTGAATGCTGAAGTCGGTCAACCACATCTTCTCAAAACTATGCTAGATGCCTGCAAGTTTAAAGATCAAGTTCATAGATAGTTAGATTTAGTTTTAATTTTACTGTATTTTAGCCTAAGAAAAGGACGGTCATTGAACCGAATCGTTAAATTTTTGTAATAGACTATTTTTAGATTTAGTTAAGTAGTATTTAAACCCTTCTCATGTATTTAGAGAAGGGTCCTGGATCTTAATATTTTTTGACTTGGAGATTGCATTTCTGTACTCCATTGTCTTATATATTTTTAAAAAGGATCACATCTGGTGATTTTTATGCGGAATTATCTTTGAAGTGTTGCATTTTTGTACCTTGGAATTTGATTTTGCATCAGAGTTACTGGATTAGAGTATCACATTTCATTTGAAAATCTTCAAGATGAATAAGGTATTTCTATCTATTCACTGCTGATTTCTTTTGTCTTATGATATTCGCTTTAAAATTTTCTATCATTTATATATATTTGTCTTCACAACGCTTCTTTTTATATATCATTTCTGAGTATAATCGAAACGTTATCTTTCATAAGTATATATAGATGGTATACAATGATGAATGCAATATGCTAATACAACCCTGTTTAATTTCTTAAACAGAGTTATCTTTTTTTGTTTCTGCACATTTCAATTTAAATAATAATACATTTTCATGGTTATTGTTAAATTGGAACAATATTAAGTTGTATTCACATATAATTACCCGGGTTAGTGTTAGAATTTCTTTGTCAGTATTTAGTTTAAATTAGATAGTTTTATTTCAGTTAATTTAGTCCCATTTTCACCCATCCAAACCAACCCATTTAGTTATAAGGAAACTGGTCCTTTAAATCCCGGTCGGAGCCACCATACCAAACGAGAAAGGAGTTGTCTTAAGGTCTTGGGCGGCCAGGGTGGTTTTCCCCAATGTTTGAAAGCGAGAGATTTTCTAGGCTTCAACGGGTTTAACACCCTGCCACGCGAGATTTCAACAACAAATTCGTCTCATATTCTTTCCTAGGAGACATACTGGGTCCTCCAAACCTCAATAACGCACAAAGTCCCCTAGGCAACATTCTAGCGGACAATCCGCACTTTTCACTGGCCTTTCATCGCGCCAACAAACTTTGTGGAGTTTCTTCAGTGTTCATTCAACCTCTATTTATGTACAAATCTAGCTAAAAATTTATAATGAGTTATGTACATACTTTACTCTATTTTGTTTTTTTTGGTGGGATAAACGATCTCTGGAGGAATCTTTGCATATAATGATTTGATTGCTAAAATTTTATAGAGTTATCTACATACTTTACTCATTTTGGATTTGAATCTATGACATTTTAAGAGAAAACCTATGTTATTAACCATTAAACCAAGTCAAACCATTGACTATTAAAGAGTCTGGATAGTTTTTGTAAAACCTGTAGGAATCCCATTTCTCTATTAGATTCAAGGTTCGTTGCTAACTCTTGAGGCTTTATACCATTATTCATCGCAAGACATGTATTCTCTGATATGCTACTCTCCATCAATGCCAACTTCGTTTGATACTCCATAATAGTAATCATGTGATTGCAAAGAAGAATGTTCAACCTTGTTGGATTTTGAGTAATAGCAACCCTGTGATTACATAAAAGAATTATTGTATTAAGTAGGACATGTTTCGTTTTTAGGTTTTATATGGTTATTGATTCATAGCAAGGGAAGGAAATGTAGTCTTTGATTTATTTTGCATTAATAATTTGAAATTTTGACACTAAAGTTACTTTTTGTACTCTAAAGGAGTTTGCAAGAACTTTCAATCCAGTCAAATAGTCATTGGGATGGGAGACACGAGGAGGTGGTTGAAAGATATGAAAGAGAAGAAAACATAAGAGGTCCGTGTAAAATAATCATAGGTGCATACAGATATGTCTATGGTTGGCATAGCAACTGCAGTAATTGCTGCAACAACTGAAACTAACTTTGGGAATAATGACCAGTCCCAGTGTTGATGGTAGTAACTTCAAAAACGTCCTTTGTGGCAGAAGAATGTGTTGAGGTTGCAGACTCTATGGGGGGAATATCAACAAAAAATTGTTTTGGTGGTGAATTTTGTCGTCGATGTGAAAATAGTTGGATATATCATGATATTAATAGGGGAAGTCATAGGGATTTGATATTTATGTACTTTTTTTCCTAAACCTGGCATGCCTGTTACTGAAAGTGATTTTAATGCTATCCCTTCTATAAGTACATGCAAAGGCATCATAACAAAAAAATATCCTTCCAGTATCCACTCATACAAAATTACAAGTGCATATAATGTAGTTCCTACACCAATCTTGATTGACTTTCCTTTGCTTTAAATAAGTTTCTCTGAACGTTTTAATGTTCAGTCCATAATTCAAACATTTTTTGCTTTCTAACCTAAGAAGGGTATTTGTTATGCAAAATCCTTTCTTGATAACAAAAGTGGTATCATTGGTCACCGTGGTTTTGGTTTAATGGTAATGTTTCTTATTTCCACCAAGTTTCAAATAAAGACATGTCTCATCAAGCATATATGTTGATTAAGTCAAGGTGTTTCATATCTTCAAAAAAGTTCAAATATGGGGGGACATGTCTCCTCACACAAGTATTTGTTTCATATGTCCAACATAGTTCAATTCTCCAAGGAAATGTCTTCTCACATGAGTCTATTTGTTGATGAGGTTGGTATATTTCAACCTAAAAGAAGTACATTTGAAATAAATGAGAAATAATTTGTGTGCAACATATTTTTCGTACATCTATTCATAAACCTGTGTTCTTATCTCTGGTTTCGAACTGTGTATGCACTTCCTTAAGGTCCATAATTTGTGTGACCAAAACCTATTGATCCAGATGGATATTAGTGGCCACCCACATATTCCATTTGGACCCTCACCATCAATTCTTGCAGCTTTTCACTTTCAGCACAACTTACTATTTTTAGTAGGTTTTCGGGTCCTGCACTCCCGGAGCCGTTTTGGGACCTTAATGATGGAGGTGGATATTGGTGGTCGCCCACTTATTCCATTTGAAACGCCACCATCAGCTCTTTTAGTTTTTCAGTTTCAACACAACTTACTATCTTTAGCATATTTTTGGGTCCTGAACTTCCAGAGTCGTTTTGAGGCCCCAAACAACATTTTTTGGGCATCATGCCTGCGGTGAATATGTTCCAAAAATGATATTTGTGGTCAAAAATTGTATTCCTTGGATAGATATTTATAATGATGTATCATGTGTGTTAAACGAAGATAGTATGCCAAAGTTACAACCCCAGGAAGTTGAAACACCAATTTACCCAAACGGGGCCCACAATTTTGACGCTTCATCTCCTAGGGTTAGGTTTTTGGATGTTTAGAGTTTTCCCTTATTTCTCAATAATAAATAGGCCCTTGAGCCTCATTGTAACACAGTTCAGAGGAGTTCATGGGCCTGTAGCAGCCACATCGCTTCTCAGAGATAAGCTACCAGCGCCCTAGCTAGTTTATTTCCATTCTGTCTGTAAGAAAATTTCAGTTCTTTGATATTAATGAAATGAAGTGTTATTTCTGCTGCATTTTTTTATTCATGGTTATATGTGTATTTTGTTGCGTTCTTGCATAAATCCGGATTAGTGGTATTAAAGCGGTGTGCTTTTTCTCGATCCTTCTTTGCATGTCCCCGACGAGGTTGGGGTATAAGGAGTTAGGGCTCGATTTGGTTGAACCTTTGCAAGATCAGCCTCGCAAACCCTGATGGCCACCCATGGGGGATGAAAATAAAGATGAGGGAGCATGGAGATCTTATCAAAATATTGCTCGAGGAGGCCCTTGAAAAACAAAGGAACACGATGATGGATAAATTTGCCCAGATCCTTCAACGACTGCCCATTGGCGGCACATCTGCATCCAACATCCACTCTAGAGGCAGGACTCCCTTTTAAGATACAACTAAACTTTGACATTCCCATATTTGAGGGTCAAATAGATGCGGATGCCATATAGAGATGGCCGAATCTATTAGAAGGATATTTCTCGGTTCATGACTTTTCCGACCAGGAGAAGATTATTTTTGCATTCCTCAAAGTTACCCCCCATGTCAAGGACTAGTGGGAAACCTACTGTGATAAAAAGGACGAGACAGAACCCTCTCTGTTCTCAGCCCTACCCACTTGGAATTCTTCCAGAGATGCCATCAAGGAACAATACTATCCCGTGGGGAGCTATGAGGACAAGTACATACAATGGACCACGCTGCAACAACAAAGGGATCATGATGTGCATGAGCTGATGAATCTGTTCCATACCCTACACACAAATTTGGGTATCAAAGATTCAGAGAAAAATTTGGTGCTAACGTATCGTAGTTGTATGCATAGATACATTCAGGAGGAAATCGAGTTCCTCGACATCTCCTTGCTTGGTATGGCATACCGGTATGCTGCTAAGATTGAGTAGAAATTCAAACAGAAGAAGCGAGACTTTGGATTTGTGAATCAAAAGTAAGGGAAAGGTGCCCCCAAATCGCAAAACAAAGGACAAATCCAAGGCATGGTGGCCTAAGACAATCTGCCAAAGCCACAAGCAAAGAAAAACATCGCGAAGCCAAATAAGGACACGAGAAAGTGGTGTGAGTTCCATAAGAGCTCCACTCACAACACAAGTGAGTGTCCGACCAAGCAGTTGTTGGTGGCTGAGATGAGGGCTTCTGAATCAGATGCATGCTCCAACTCTAAATCAGAACCTTACAAGGGGAATGAAAAAGGGAAACAAATTATTGATGTAGATCCCAATGCCATTGTTTCCACTGCCAAGATCCAGAGAGAGGACCCGAGGATCCAGAGGAGGGGGAGCGCCTCTTCTATTCGCTGATGTGGGTGAAGGGTTATCCACTGCAATTCCTTGTCGATAGCAGAAGCCAAAAGAACCTTAATTCAATAGAGGTCGTGAAGCGACTCGGCCTACCGACCATAACACACCTGCAACTGTATACCATCGGGTGGCTTCACCCAGGGAGAGATCTACGTGTTCGCCAACAGTGCTGCCTTCCGTAAAGTATCAAGCTATTCACAGATGAGGTAGTGTGTGATGTTGCTCCTCTTGATGTAGCTGATGTATTATTGGGCCAACCATACATATGGAGGAGACATAATGTGTATGAGTCTAGGCCTCGTGTTGTTATTATTACTTTTGGAAATAAATTGTACAGGATACCGTAGGTAGTATCGTCTCATGTCATCTCTTTGACTACTGCAAAACAACATAGTAAGATTGTTTCCCAAACCAGGAAATTTATTTTCCTTACAACTCGCTCACAGGGAAAGAATAATATTGTGGCCACAACCTTGAAACAGGGCTCCCCTGCATGGCTGCAGCAGATGGACAAAGTCATGGAGTAATACGAGGACATTTTCTCCTCAGTCACAGAGGTTCCTCTATACTGTTAAGACAAGCAGTCCATTGATCTGACCCCCGACGCACCACCGCCTGATGTTGCCATACCTCATAAAACTACACAAACATAATCCACGCATGTACTTTCTGAGGCTAATAAAGAAACCAAATTTACTAAAAGCATCTAGCATGTCTGCCCGTAGGTCCATGACATCTTCGACAATTCTAATACCCAATTCAACAGAATTTGCCTCATCTCATGGAGGATCTCAACGCAATGGGGACCATTGCCTCCTAAGGAGGAAGGAAGGATCCAGGCAGATATCGGTGGCCACCCACCTATTCCATTTGGATCCGCACCATCAATTCTTACAGCTTTTCACTTTCAACACAATTTACTATTTTTAGCAGGTTTTCGGGTCTTGCACTCCCGGAGCCGTTTTGGTACCCTAATGATCCAAGTGGATATTGGTGGCCTCCCACCTATTCCATTTGAAACACCACCGTCATTTCTTTCAGTTTTTCAGTTTTAGCACAACTTACTATTTTTAGCAATTTTTTGGGTCTTGAACTTCCGGAGTCGTTTTGAGGCCCTTAACGACGTTTTTTGGGCATCGCGCCTTAGCCAAATATGTTTCAGAATAAATATTCGCGCCAAATAGTTGTGGCCCTCAGATATATCTTTCTAACGATGTATCATGTGCGTCAAACAGAGATAGTATGCCAAATTTACGACCCCGGGAAGTTGAAACACCAATTTACCCAAACGGGGCCCATAGTTTTGGTGCTTCATCTCCTAGGGTTAGGTTTTTGGATGTTTAGAGTTTTCCATTGTTTCTCAATAATAAATAAGCCCTAGAGCCTCATTTTAACACAGTTCAAAGGAGTTCAGAGGCCTGTAGCCGCCACATCTCTTCTCAGAGATAAGCTACCAATGCCCTAGCTAGTTTATTTCCATTCTATCTGTAAGAAAATTTTAGTTCTTTGATATTAATGAAATGAAGTGTTATTTATGATGCATCTTTTTATGTATGGTTATATGTGTATTCCGTTGCATTCCTGCATAAATCCGGATCATTTTTTATCAGAGCGGTCTACTTTTTCTCGATTCTTCTTTGCATATCTCCAACGAGGTTGAGGTATAAGGAGTTAGGCTCGATCTGGTTGAACCTTTTCAAGATCAGCGTCGCAAACCCCGATGACCGCCCATGGGGGATGAAAAGAAACATGAGGGAGCAAGATATCCTATCAAAATATTGCTCAAGGAGGCCCTTGAAAAATAAAGGAACACGACGATGGATAACTTTGCCCAGATCCTTCAACGACTGCCCACCGGTGGTGCATCTGCATCCAACAGCCACTCTGGAGGCACGACTCCATTTAAGGTACAAGTAAACTTTGACATTCCCATATTTGTGGGTCAAATAGATGCAAATGTCACATATATATGGTTGAATCTATTAGAAGGATATTTCTCGGTTCATGACTTTTTTGACAGGGAGAAAATTATTTTTGCACTCCTCAAAGCTATCCCCCATGTCAAGGATTGGTGGGAAACCTACTGTGATAAAAAGGATGAGACAAAACACTCTCTATTCTCAGTTGTACCCAATTGGAATTATTTCCGAGACGCCATCAAGGAACAATACTATCCTGTGGGGAGCTATGAGGACAAGTACATACAATCGACCACGCTATGCCAACAAATGGATCAAGATGTGCATGAGCTGACGAATCCGTTCCATACCCTGTGCACAAATTTGGAGAAACATTTGGTGCTAAAGTATCACAGTTGTCTGCACAGATACATTTACGAGGAAATAGAGTTCCTTGACATCTCCTCGCTTGGTATGGCATACTGGTATGCTGCCAAGATTAAGCAAAAATTCAAACAGAAGAAGCGAGACTTTGGATCTGTGAATCAAAAGCAAGGGAAAGGTGCCCAAAACCGTAGAACAAAAGACAAAGCCAAGGCATGGCGGTACAAGACAACCTGCCATAGCCACAAGCAAAGAACAACACCACGAAGCCAAAGAAGGACACAGGAAAGTGGTGTGAGTTCCATAAGAGCTCCACTCACAACACAAGTGAGTCTCAGGCCAAGTAGTCGCTGGTGGCCGAGATGAGGGCTTTTGAATCAGATGCATGCTACGACTCTTAATCATAACCTAACAAGGGGAATGAAAAAATGAAACATATTATTGATGCGGAGCGCAACGCCAATGTTGCCACTGCCAAGATCTAGAGGGAGGATCCTGAGGATCCAGAGGACGGGGAGCACCTCTTCCATTCGCAGATGTGGGTGAAGGGTTCTCCATTGCAATTCATTGTCGATAGCGGAAGCCAAAAGAACCTCATTTCAGTAGAGGCCGTGAAGCAGTTCGGCTTACCGACCATAGCACACCCGCAACCGTCTACCATTGGGTGGCTTCACCCAGGGAGAGATCTATGTGTTCGCTAGCAGTGCCACCTTCCGTACATTATCAAGCCATTCACAGATGAGGTAGTGTGTGATGTTTCTCCTATTGATGTAGCTGATGTATTATTGGGCCAACCATACTTATGGAGGCGACATGCTGTGTATGAGTCTAGGCCTCATGATGTTATTATTACTTTGGAAATAACTTGTATAGGATACCAAAGGTAGTACCGCCTCCTATCATCTCTTTGACTACCTCAAAACAACGCAAAAGATTATTTCCCAAACCAGGAAATTTATTTTCCTTACAAATCGCTCGTTGGGAAAGAAGAATATTGTGGCCACAACCTCGAAACAGGACTCACATGCACGACTGTAGTAGACGGAAAAAATCATGGAGGAATACGAGGACATTTTCTCCTCACTCACAGAGGTTCCTCTACACTTTCAGGACAAGGAATCCATTGATCTGACCCCCGACGCACAACCACTTGATGTTTTCATACCTCATACAACTACACAAACATAATCCACACATGTACTATCTTAGGCTAATAAAGAAACCAAATTTATTAAACGCATCCAGCATGTCTGCCCATAGGTCCATGACTAATACCTAGTTCAACAGAATTTGCCTCATCTCATGGAGAATATCAACGCAATGAGGACCATTGCTTCCCAAGGAAGGAGGTGGATATTGGTGTCCACCCACCTATTCCATTTGGAGCCCCACCATCAATTCTTGCAGCTTTTCACTTTCAGCACAACTTACTATTTTTAACAGGTTTTCAGGTCCTGCATTCCCGAAGTCGTTTTGGGACCCTAATGATCCAGGTGGATATTGGTGGTTGCCCACCTATTCCATTTTAAATGCCACCATCAGTTCTTTAAATTTTTCAGTTTCAACACAGCTTACTATTTTTTGCAGTTTTTCGAGTCCTGAACTTCTGGAGCCGTTTTGAGGCCCTAAACAACGTTTTTTGGGCATCGCACCTCCGAAAAATATGTTTTAGAATCAATATTCATGATTAACAATTGTATTCCTCAGATAGATATTTCTAATGATGTATCATGTGCGTCAAACATCGATAGTATGCCGACCCTGGGAAGTTGAAACACCAATTTACCCAAACGGGGCCCATAGTTTTGGCGCTTCATCTCCTAGGGTTAGGTTTTTGGACGTTTAGAGTTTTCCATTATTTCTCAATAATAAATAGGCCCTTGAGCCTCATTGTAACATAGTTCAGAGGAGTTCAGAGACATGTAGCCGCCACATTGCTTCTCAGAGATAAGCTACTAGCGCCCTAGCTAGTTTATTTCCATTCTGTCTATAAGCAAATTTCAGTTTTTTGATATTAATGAAATGATGTGTTATTTCCGTTGCATCTTTGTATTTATGGTTATATGTGTATTCTGTTGTGTTCCTGCATAAATCCGGATCACCTATAGTGTTATATACTTTTAAACATTCAATTTTTGAGTGGTGCTTGTTATGTGTGCTCTTTTATCATGACCTCTGAACTTTTTTGCAGTGCCTCTTTTTTGTAGATTTTAACCCTGCACAGAAATTATCTACAAAAAAATTCTTAAAACAGAAAATAAATAATAGCGAGATCATAAAACATAAAACATATATACATATATATTTTCCCTTGGATCCAAAAACTGGGACTACCAGCTTGATTTTTCTTTATGTTCCTTTCAATGTTACAATACATATATATACATACCGAAGCATTCATAAACCCCAATCCATTAACCCTTGGATTAGAGCATAATTGTAGTTACCTCCACCGGATCTACAAAATGCCATGGACAGAAAACCATCATGCCCAAAACCTTGTGCTAAACCCATGCGCGTGGGGATAGTCATGGAAAGAATATAACACACATCCAACAATTTTTGCATGAAGATTTTTTTCTTTCTCCTTAAATTCATACCATCAAATTGTGCGAGGTGAATGTTGGACGAGGATTTGAGTGAGGAGACCATTTTTGAGTTAAGAATTGAGCTAGACCATGGAGGAATTGAGCCTGCAGAGGAGTGAGTTATTTTTCCTTCTCTAAAATCCAAAAAATATAGTTTTTGGAAGTGCTAAAAAAATATTTCACAACGCATACAGGTTTTTTTGAAAGAGCGTTGCGAAAATATTTCGCAACACCTACAACTCGTTTTTTTCTTGCACTGTGTTTGAGTCTAGTTTTGCCTTTCGGTCTTCCATGTGCCATCAAAATAAATAAACTAGAAGTTGAAAAACTTTTACATCTCAACATCCATAATAAAAATATACATAAGCAAATAAAGAAGCTTAAGAATGATAAATGGTCATTGAAAATAGAATATAACAACTTATCTAGATGGAAGCATTGAAGTCTTCAAGTAAAATTTTCCAAATTGTGGAAAAGGGAAAATTTATAGATACTATTAATCTCATGGCAACATCAAAAATAAAGAACAAGGTGAATATATTATGAGACAAAGTAATATGTACAACATCTTCATAAATATGCTTAGAAAACAAAGCATTTCTTATAAAAAAAAATGTTATGGACATAAATTTATAAAATAATATAAATAATAATTAGTGTAATGAAAGACATGTATCAAGAGACATGAATATTAATTAATAGCACTCCATTTAGCTATATATATTAAGCCCTATGATATTATTGTATCATTCTCTCATACAATATAAAAAGTTTATATATTATCATATCCTCAATGTGTAT
>CM076582.1:1455598752-1455735136 GCA_034641835.2 Pinus albicaulis
ACAATCCTTTATATTATATTCCAAATGAGAAAATCCCAACTTTTTCTCTATTTTTTAAAAGTTTTTTAATTTAATTTAAGTGCAAACTATAGATTAATTATTTATATCGATTCTTTCACAAGTAACAGGTTTTATTTCATTTCAATTTATGTGTTACGAATCCATGGTATGTAGGCTTAGTTGTTTTTTATTTTAATTTTTATAATTTTCCCTTTCGATGCTTGTTATATTTCTGTGAGAGTAGTGCAAGCACATTTCCTGTACCAGTGCATTATCGATTTTTTAATTCAATCTCCTTAGTTAATTTTCACAAGAATTTTTACTTATTTCATTTTGCAATATTATTATTTATTTCTGGAAGTAGGTGTTTATTTCTAAAACAAAGGCATTCTTAATATTTGGAGTTTATCTTAAGAGTTAAATGTGGTTTGATGAACATGGAATAAATGTTGTTGTAACATAAGGATTTGTGCTTGCCGTTAACATTTTTTAGGAAGGGATCGAATCTCATGTTAAATTATCGAATGCTCCTTTTGAGTTAAAAAATTTAAGAAGTAGATCTGATTCATATGAACAGTCATCTTAGGAAGAATCTTGCTGACATAATTAGATAATTTCCTTAATTGCATGAAAGAAGTTTCCTCTTTTAAGAAATACTTACTTTTACCTTTGAAATCATTTCTTGTTTCGAGTATAAGTTTAGTTGAATCATATTTCTTCTTGTGAAATTTATTTCCAAAGTTTTGTACACTTTGCAATTTATTTCACTAGTTAGCACACTTTTTACTCTCTAAAGGTAATCTGAAAACATAGTACAAGAAAAAATTTCTATGGTACAAGGAATTAGAGCTTTTGTATGAAGGTCAAAATCTTCAGTGCAGGTACAAAAAATACTTAAGATTCATAAACTTACTTCCAATACATGAACAATGTTATAGTACATGAACATTGTTGCGGTGCGAGAACAATAGTTTAGTGCAGGAAAGAATATTTTTGAGGAAGACATATATCCTAAATAGGCGAATCATCGCTCTATCTCATAAGTACATTGAAGATAATCTTAAATGTTTACTTCATTGATCAGGATTGTTCACAAGGAATTTAGTGTTCATTTTATTTAATTTTTTTCAAGGTGCTTTCTTATTTTCCTAATTTCCAAAATGGTGTGGTATCATTGTATTAACTAGTGTAGGTTGTTGAAGTCATTCTCTAGAATTTCCAGTGTTGTGCCTCTAAGATTACGAACTCCCAGATTGACAATTAAATTTTAGGTTGTTTATCACTCCCAAAATTTTGGCGTCGTTGCCAGGGAGGCGCCTAGGGGATTGACCTTGGTAACTTGTTGCATTTTGGTTTTCTCTTTACCTATTTTTTTTCCTTGCAAATTTTTTTCCACAAAGCCAATTGTTTTCATTTGTTTCTCTCCTGCATTCTTTTTAAGGTTTTCCATTTTTTGGGTGTTTCCAGAAACGCGTGCTCCCGCACCCCTTATATTCAACCATGTGCTAACAAAATATATGAACTAGCTTGTTGAAAAAGGAGAAATGGTATTTTGAGGCATTTTTCAATGGGGAGTTTGAGGCTAATATCAATAATCCAATGAATGTATTTCACTGATCAATTGGCAGGAACATTTGAAGAAGGATTCTCCAAGTAGTATATGGAGAGCCTCTGTTCATTTGGTAAGAAATGAAAAACATTGTTACTTTTGAATTCCCTATCAAGGATCCACGAGTGGCACAAATGCATAGTCTTCCCCCATCTTCACTACCAACATCTCATGGTTTGAAAAATGAAGACCCAGAAACATTATCCTTTGAGTTTTAAGTACCTTGTAGAGGATATGGTTATTCTAATAATGCTCAAAGGTTGCAAGTGTTTCCTCTTACTCTAAAAGCAACAACTCTTTCACGGTTCATGAAACTTGGAGGGAAGTACATTCAAACATGAGAAGACATGAAGAATGTATTCTTGAATAAGTACCAAGACTATTATTTAGCTGATAAAGATATTTTTGGAATAAAAAATGCGGAAATGAATGTTTGGAGGACTATGTTGAGTTATTTTGACACAAACTTCAAAAATCAAAACATAAACACAATTTTGAAAAGGAGACCTTGAAAACAGTCCTACTCAAAGGAATAAAAGATGATTTTTAGAACATTTCAATTTGATAGGAGAAGGTGATGTTTTTCACTTACCATATGATGATTTTTTTGAATTATGCATTAGGTATTCAAGAGGAATCTCCAAGATCGGTAATAATTATCAAAAATATTCTTCCCAAGTTTTGGAATCTACTACAAAAATAGGGGTTACAAAAGCTTCTCTAAATTTACAATTGGATGATTCGAAGGAAGAACAAAAGTAGTGTAAGGAGGATGACCTAATAAATTTCCCATCACTTGCAGGGTTTAAAAAATTATTTAAGGAATCATGTAAGGAAATAAATCAACAACTGGGTATAAATCAAAACTCGCCATCATTTAATACTCGGAATAACATTTATTATCCTCAACAGGTTCGTCAATAGATATATAACCCTATCATTTTTATAGAATACTTATAATCCTCCTCTAATTCTATACCATACCTTATGGCCACATTGGACCTCTTGTTTGAGCCATATATTCCCACAAAATCAAGGATGGTTTCGAGCCTCCTCTATAGGGAAATTCCTCACGAAAACCCCATTACCTATGCCACAATAACTACAATTTGTGTTCAATGCACCACCATGTTATCCTTCTCTATGGTCCCAATCATTTGTGAAACCAAATCCTAATTTTGATAATGAAGTTGCACATGAATTTAAAACGCCTATTTTTCCTAATCACTCCCCTACTAAATGTAATGCCATATCTTTTAGACAGGGGAGAGGAGTGAATTCTTAAAATTCCCCTATTACCACATAACATTTACCTCGGGAAGAAAATTTAATCCATACACCACTAGAGGAGAAATATATGATTGGAACTTGTTAGAAAACCATTCTTGAAGGTCACCAAGAAGAAAATCCTAGAATTTCCCTTGACCATCCTAGTCAATATAAAAAGTGCAAACATCAAGTGGTGGAAGAGTTGTACAAGTTGGAGAACCTTGAATATGTCGGTCCTACTGAAGCCTAGTGCAAACAATTGTGAGCACACTCCATTCCCTCATTAACTGGAAACTCTTAGTACCATATCAAGTAAATAATTTGGTTTCTCATACTTCAGTATGCATTGAAGTTTTAATTTTAAACTTGGGTGTGAGTATATTTAGTGTTTTTTTACGCACCTAGTTCAATTGGAAGTACTCCTACACTTGAAGGAGATCATCCTCTCTCTAAATTAGGGTAGCGTATTAAAGAATCAAATAAAAATTTCATTTGAAATAAAATTCTTACAACATCACTCTTGAAACTTTAACTCTCAAAAGCATAAATTTTGAAGTCTCTATTATTATGCACTCTCATTGGTAGAGTTGTGAGAAGAAATTTAATCTTAATGCATCATGTCTTATAAAGTGACCTTCATTATTGACCAATAAATATCATCCAAGAAACCTTTTAAGTTCCTCTTTGAAGGTATTGATGAGAATATTCCTATGGTGGACCAGGCCTACAAAACTATAAGTTACAAGAACCCTGGCATGATCAATAAGAGGAAATTTTAGTCATTGTATAATATTTTTTTATTTAAAATGAGTCTTCAGGGTAGACGGACCAACCAATAAATATTAGTAATTGAAAATTTTTCATGCCATCCCATGCTCTTGAGGAGAATAATCGCCTCCCAAACTATTAAGTAGCCTATTTAAGGTTTATTCTAATAACAATTTTTATAAGACTAATTAATTTATGGATAGGAGGTCTCATTATGAGATGAACTACCATTGTCATGAATCCTAACAAGAACGAAATTACCGCTACTAGTTACCAAGCCAGGGTGATGGCTTTTAGTTGAAAATATGGAAGACAAGAGGTCTCATCACGAGCCAACTTCTTCTTTCTTGTTAGCTCCTGTGAATGGAACTGTCGTTAGGTGGTTACCAAGCCGGGACAGTGACCTTCAATTAATTTAAAAAAAAATGTAAATCTGTTTCAATGAATTTGAATCTATATATAATGGTTGGGACACAAGAATTTTTTGGCATTAAAAAGGCATCTGTGTGGAGGCTATCGACGTCTACTGGTAGTGGGGCGATGCCTTTGTATTAATGTTAACATTACACTGTCATTTACTCATTTATTTTTTTCTTTCTGGAATTCATTATCATATCTCTTCGAGAATGGATTTATGTTCCTTATGGTGTTATGCCTTGGAGTTCCATATTTTTGGAATAGTTTGTTTTCATGGATGTGGGACCCTTATTGCAGGTACTTCACCTTGCCTATAAAAGAAAAGCATTGACTATATGTGGATAATGGTAAGATGGTCACTATGGGAAAGTATTGTTATGAATACTTTTAACACTTTTAAAATTGTTGGAATGGGGTTCCCTAACCTGCGTTTTTGGTACAATTTTTTTGAATTCAGTCATGCGTAGGGGTTTTAGGGTGGGTCAAAGCCCCTAATGTGTTGTAATGGGTAAAAGGGCATCTCTGGGGTCCGCATACCATGGTTTGCGAACCATAAGATAGTGAAGGCTACGATATTATAAATAGATAGATAATTGGGTCTAGTAAGTAAGTAAGTTGATAGATTAATACTACATGCGAATTGTTAAGATCTGTTTGGGTGTTTTGGGTATGGAATCCTACTAGCTATGTGCATGAATATCCTCAGTCCTAGTGTGTGCAGACCCCACTAGGCTATGTGCGCGGGCTGTGTTTTGGTTTTATGTGGAACATTGATGTTATTTAATGCGAAGTATCATTAAAGTATCTATGTGTTATGTGAATTGGTTATGTTTACTACTGAAGCACATTTTTTATGTTTATTTAAGATACAAATGTATCTTTTTTCTGGAATTAGCCTAAGTATATGTGTGATATGATATTGGCTACAATTATAGTGCTCTGTGATGGTATGTGGTAGTGTGCACATGGATGCGAATGTATTTATTAGATCAGATAGCTCTGTTCTGGTTATATGTTGATTACACTGTTAAAAGAGTTACGAATAGACTCATTATGTGTGAACCTAGTAACTTGTAACACAAATCTGCCTCAAATTACCTACTCTCTCTCAGGGTGTGGAAACCTGGTTCCAGTAGCCACCCATACTACTTCGGGTGAGACCTTGCCCTGTGCAAGTAGTTTATTACCGAATGGGACAATAGTACAGGGGTTTGTTGGAAAACCTTAATCTCCGAAATTGGGTTAGAACCCCTCAAGAAAACAAATGGTTCCGTAGCCGAGAACTGAAGAATTTAGAGAGAGAGATCAGGTAATGCCACGAGGTCATTGGAGACCTGATTCAGTGGAAATTGAAGACTAGTTTGAAAGGAAGATTCTAGATTTTATGTAAAGGAGAATTGGAGCACGAAGCTGACAGCTGGGAAGTGGAAGAAAAATTACATCTTCACCGAAGTCTATGCAATTTTCTTTGTAACCTTTTTGGCATGAGCTTCAGGAGTGATTGGCAAGGCTCATAGAGTTCCAGACCTGTTGGAAGGATGATCAGGTTACACAGTGGATAGCAGAGTTGATTCAATAGTTGGAAAGGAATAAAAATACCATCACCAGTACGGTAGACCACTGGGCGGATAACGTGCTGGGAGGATTTGTGACAGAATTTGTAGTCAATCAATTCGTATCCTATTACGAAGTAGATTAGAGGTTCTTCAAAGGTTTCTAGGGTAAGTTATTAAAATCATTTCCATTATTAATAAAAATATTATTGTGCGAAAAGGGCGTTCTATTTAGCCACAACGAATGAATGAACTTTGATCAGAGCGAGAGTACAACTCGAAGTGGTAAGTATTACCAAACCAATCGAGAAGGGGATAGATCTATCTACAATTTTCTATGAGAGTCAGCTACACACAGAGGAGATATTCTTCTAGCTACTCCACCTTCAAGTTAGCATAGAGGTAAGAATTTACCCACACCTCTAGCACCACCAGAAGAAGATATGGCCACCCACATGAAGTTACCCACTTTCAAGGGTGTAGGGGATGAAGATATGGACAGATTTTGGTTTGTAGCAAAATAAGTATGCACTGCGCAGAATGTGGCTACCGACGTTGTAAAGAGAGCGCAACTATCGCTCGCTTTTGAAGGAAACACCTTGGAGTGGCATATGGGGTACGTAGGAAAAAACATGGATCTGTTTATTCAAGAGATTAAGACATTGTTAAAACAACAGTTTTGGAAGCCTAAGTCTTACTGTCAAATAGTGGTTGACTTGAAAGACATTAAACATGGAACCAATGAATTGGTATGGGAACTTGATTAACAGTTAAAGAAGGCTATTAGAGATGGGGAATTTCGTTATGATGATAGGAAACATAAGTAATTGTTTATCGCTATGCTACTACCTCACCTGCGCAGGCCTATGGGTCAATAGGAGATTGCAATGCAAGAGAAAGCCTTGGAGATTGCTATGAAATTAGAGCCTACGCTAAGAGACGATGCCTAGTTTTGGGTGCAGTAGATCCAGGGAAAGTTGGAGGTAATGCACATTGAAATATAGAATCTGCAAAAATAACGGGGTAATGCACATTGAAACACAAGATCAGTGTTCTCTACTAATAGATTAAATACAAGCTGGGGGACCCAGCCCATTGCACCCTAAGGAGGCTGCATGGCCAAGTTGTTCGACGTTATGGTGCATTGATTGTCATGTTGCTTGGATACACGAAACTAACCACTATCCCCATATTGGTGCTTATGTTCCAGAATTGAAGCAACAATGGTTTTGATTCTGCTCCTCTGTGGGACATGACGAGCATAACTATCGGACCTATCACTTGCTGATAGATCGAGGAAACTTATAGATAGTACAAGATGACCCTTCTTCACCATTATCTTCCTCAAGGAGAGGAGGTTCCTCAGTAATGGGCAGGGGGTGGAAGCACAGGTCATGAAAGAGGACAATTGATATGTTACAACTGTGGAGAAATAGGACACTTCATGAGGGATTGTCTGAACCTTGTAAGGCAATCTTGTTGATATCGTCGACAATTGGACCATGTGATTGAAGACTTTCCAATTCTGATAGAAAAAATGTATGAAAAAACGTAGACACCTATGCAGAATGTGCAAAGGGTCAAGGCAGAACTACGTGATGAAGGAACAAGTATTACTGTCATAACGCGCAGCGAGATGGCTACTAGGGGAGTTGAGGAGAAAGCCATGACTGAACCTCTTATCCAGAAAGCAACTGTAAAACATGAAAGCTTGGACCTACAAAAGGAAAGGGAAACCTTCATCACAACTCGCAAAGAATTTTCTAAGGATGAGGCATCTACTTCCAAGGCTCTAACAAACCTAAGAACGGATGACGAAGTTAAGCCATTTCTACAGGCATTTATGAAGCTACTGCGGAGCCAGAAGGCTATAAAAAATCCTCAAGAATTAATATATAGCTATGCAAAAAGAACTAACCCTCTCACAGATGTTAAGGATGTGTAAAAAATTTGCAAGCATAAGAAACGAAATGGTTGGGAAATGCGGCTAACGGCGCAAATTGGCAACTATGAAAAGAATCAAGTTATCTTGGACTTGGAGTCAGATGCGAACGTATTGCCCAAGAAAAATTGGAAGAGGATGGGAGAGCCTAAGCTATAATGGTCCACTATATAGCTGTGCATGGCTAACCAGCAGAATATCATACCATTGGGGAGGCTGTCAAAGATTATGGTAGATATCAGAGGAGTCAAGGTATGCACTGACTTTGAAGTAATTCAGAATATGGAAGATGCAGACCTTTATCCTGCACTCCTGGGACTGGATTGGTCTATATATATTGGAGGCATTATCAACCTAAATAAAATAAGCATGGTCTTCGAGAATGAGGGTACGAGGGTCATAGTCCCACTATACCCTATGGAAGGAGAGCGGTATATAGAGCCAGTGCACGAAGAAGAGGATGCATATCACATCTATAAAATAACCGCGCGAGATGAGGATTAGATCAATCCTACAAATGATGTTGTGCTTTGCTGGGAGAAGGAAAACGAATTATTATCTGACTCTGATGGGGAGATAGAAAATTGGAAGAATCGGCTACATGATGTATCTGCTCTGCGATGTCTTAGGATCACCAAGGACTTCCGGTGCATCTCCTTAGAGGTAAGAGAACTACCCTGCTTTGATGGTTCTAGTAGTATTAGGGAGTTTTTGCGAACATTTGAAGCTGAAGTCCCAAGGGAGTGAAGGATGTGGGAAATGAATCTAGCCATGTGCGCAAACATTGCTAGGTGGTGGGACACGCATAAGGGAACGTTCCAGAATTGGGAAGAGTGTCGCAAGATGATGGTCCTATGGTTTGAACCTTCGGTTCACTTGCGCGTAAAAAATTTACTTGGCTGAGGGGACCTGCACAAGCACTGGTTTGCATGGATGGAGGAATGGTGTGGAAGAACTACGAACGAATGGGTCCACCTGTTCATTCACTCCTTGGGGCCAATACCCAATCCATGGTATTTAGATGCATAACTACACCAGCACACCTGCCACTCAGACACCTTGAAGGACACGTTTGGAGGGGCCCTTCAGTTTGGTCAGCAGAACATCTGCACTCGACGAAGCTCTGTAGGATATAGATGCCTTAGCATTTTATGAATCACACGCTTCTGCGGCACATGGGCACCAACATGGGAGACGCAGATGTAGGATATTTCCAACTGTCACAATATTTCAATGGAGGAAGGTGATTAAGACCCATGAAATACTATATCCCGGAATCAGAGAGAGAGCGTGTAGTTGTTGGACCCCCACTGTAGATTGTCGATGTCACTAAGCCTACAAAGTTGTGAGAAGTCAAAATTTGGACAGAGGAGCAATGCAAGCTACCTAAAATAGGGGAAAAATTGGATGCTAATACTGTTGGAAGAGTCGCATAACTCCTCAGCTAGTACTAGGACCTATTTATGACGAAATTTTTGGAACTCAAAGGAATTACAGGGGACCTAGGGGTCATCTGCATTACCCTAAAACCAGATGCATGCCCTATGAAGCAGCACCCTTATCGGTTGAACCCCAAGCATTAGCAAAAATTCACGGAAGAACTTGAAAAAATGATAGCCACAGGCATCATCAAATTAGTTTAACAATCAGATTGGGTAAGTCCTATGGTGGTTCAGGAGAAAAATACTAAAGGAGAGATACGGATCTGTGTTGACCAGTGGAAATTTCATGACGCATGCGTACATGGCCCCTTTCTTATTCCATTCTTAGATGAAATTCTCGATAGCGTGGGGTGGCAGGAAGCATACTCATTTACGGATGGGTTCTTGGGCTACCATCAAATCAGGATTGCACCTGAAGATCACAGCAAGATTACATTCACCACTAAATGGGAATCATTCCAGTATACTTTCATGCCATTTGGGCTCAAGAATTTCGTTTCCATCTTCACACGGGTGGTGGTCGCAGTATTCAAGGAGTTCATCCATAATTTCTTGTAGGTATATTTTGATGACTAGACCATCTTCGGGTTGGTAAAGAAGCACGTCTCAAACTTGTGCATGATGTTGGACGTGTGTAGACAACACCAAATTTCCTTGAATATCAAGAAATGCATATTTTACGTACCCTTTGGGATCTTGCTAGGTCACATACTCTGTCGAAAAGGATTGATGGTTGACCCCACCAAGATAGAAATTATCATCAACCTAGCAGTACCTACGACTGAAAAATAGCAGTGCTCTATCCTCAGACACACAGGCTACTATAGGAATTTCATTCAATGGTATGCGCTGATCACAACACCTATGGAAAATTTGCTAAAGAAGGAAGTTTAATTTTTTTGGGACGAGGAGTGTCAGAAGAGCTTTGAACTACTCAAGGAGAAGACGGTCTCTACACCTATTCTCATATTTCCTCACTGGTCAAAGGTTTTCCATGTTCATGTAGATGCATCAGGGATTTTCCTGGGAGCTGTCCTTACACACCCTGGAGACAGAGACATTTACCATCCAGTTGAATTTTCTAGTAGAAAACTCTCTAGTATGGAGCACAACTACTCCACCACTGAGCATGACGGGTTGGTTATCGTATATGCCCTACAAAAATATCAGCACTATCTGTTAGGAGGGCCCTTCAAGATGTTTACAAATCACTCAGCTTTGAAGTACCTAGTGAATAAGCCTGTGTTGGGGGGGGGAGGGGAATATGTTGATGGCTACTGTTGTTTCAAGAATATGACTTTCATATCATGATAAAGTGGGGGAAGTTAAATTTTTTCTCAGACCACTTATCCCGAATCAAAAGTGGCGAAGAACCGACCAACCTAGAAGAAGGATTTCCTGATGCGCAGTTATTTGCTATTAAGGTAGTGGATGCACACTTCACCGACATCATTCACTTCTTAACTACAGGGATGGCACCTACAGAGTATTCGGTACAACAGAATAAAGAGTTAGTAACCTGCACAGTGGATTTTACCATCATCGTGAGTCATTTGTATAAGCTGGGAGCTGACGAGGTGACGCGAAGATACATTTTTGAGCATGAAAGGCACACCATCTTAGTAGAAGCCCACAGGGGCATAGCAATAGGGTATTTATCATTGAAGGCGATGACGCCGAAGATCCTGAGAGTCAGGCTATGATGGCCCACACTGCATAGCGACTCACAATTATTTCAAAGCCTTTAACACTTACCGAAGGACGGGAAGACCATCGCACACAGACGAAATGTGCCTACAATCGCAGATGGCCCTGTAAGAATTTTAAAAATGGGCCATAGATTTTTTTCAGCTCATCAACACGCCAGGGAAGAAGACAGGTGCGCGCTACATTGTCACTGCGACTGATTATGTGACTAGATGGGCCAAAGCACAAGCTATTAAGGATTGCACTGCAGACACTGCTATGCACTTTATCTTTGAACATATTATATCTAGGTTTTTACATCCAAAGATCTTGATGAGCAACTGAGGTACACATTTTTTTAATGAAACAATACAGAATTTGACTGAAGAATTTTGGATTCACCACACGAAAAGCATCCTCTATCATCCACAACCAAATGGACTTGTAGAAGCTTTTAATAAAATCTTGGAGCAGATCACTGAAGCAGTCACCCTTGCTGCAGAAGATAAATGGCTGGCCCTGGAAGAGCAGCAGAAGGCCACGGTTTCTATGCTCTAGTCTGAGCTTCTAGCTCTGCAACTCAAGATTGACACGTTGCGAACAAGTATGATTCAGGTACAGCAGGCCCCAGTGACAAGTAGCACATTGATCATTACAACGGAAAGCCGCCTATGCCCTCTGCCAAGTGTAGCCCTCATGCTAATTCCACCTGACTTAGGAGTGCAAGTCCAGGCCTGCACATAGGTACAATTGTATCTAGCCCGACTACTACATGAACTAGTAAAGGTCCTCCACAAATCCCTGTTCAAAGAGATTCAACACAGAGACCGACGGGTGCACTAGTAGCTCAGTACAGTTGAGCAGATGATTGTGGAGAAAACCGCTGTGGTGTCCTAGGCATAAGCTGCATGTACCCTCGCAACCATGAAGCAGATAGAGTTGGAACGCCTAATCAGTAGGATCTCCGTAGATGCCACTAAATATATCGTGGCTTCTAACACTGCCCAAGCCAATATTGAGGGATTTTTTGGAGTGTGAAAGGCTTTGAGTACTAAGATCCAGGTAGCAAAGAGAGATGGAACAATAGATTGCAGCCTTGCAGACCAAATTACAACCAGAAATGCCACTTAAGGTAAGGGCCCAATGAGCCACGCTAGTCATAGAGGCCACCAATGTCATCACAAATCACATTTCTCAGGCTGCAATATTGTTGGAGACAGCTATGCAGCTGTGGTCTAAGGTGCAACGCGATCCTCTCCTATGTGAACATACTCAAGAGATGCGCCAGAAGGAATAATATTTTCAGCATCTGGAAGCCACTATGCCTACTTTTATCCCCGCTCAACACCTGGCATGACTGCGTACCAACCACGCTCTTAGAGATGGCATTGAAGTGCTTTGCCAGAAAAATAAGGTTCTTAGTAACCACCTTAAGACTTGGGTTGATGAAGCCATCAACCTCTCTCAGGACGTCAATATTGCAGTTAAGCAACTAAACTAGACTTTGGAGAGCGTGAGTGCTGCTATAGAAGGCTCATCACCGTAGAAGTTGGTGGATATTACTCAGAACACTGCTGCGCAAAATGAAGGAGTGCTGCCCCCGTTGGTTGATGTGATCAGGCTAGTGCAGGTGAATATGGAAAATCCATGGCTGCAGTGACTTGGGAGGAGTCACAAGATTGTGTTGGGGCCTATTGTAATGAGTTTCCCTAACCTGCGTTTTTGGTACAATTTTGTTAAAATCAGTCCTGCGTAGGGGTTTTGGGGTGGATCAAAGCCGATAATGTGTTGTAATGGGTAAAAGGGTAGCTCTAGGATCTGAAAACCATAGTTTGCAGACCATATGATAGCGAAGGCTACGATATTATAAATAGATATATAGATGGGTATAGTTAGTAAGTAAGTCGATAGATTAATGCTACATGTGAATGGCTAAGATCTATTTGGGTGTTTTGGGTAAGGACTCCTACTAGTTGTGTACGCGAAGATCCTCAGTCCTGCTATCTGTGGACCCCGCTAGGCTGTGTGCATGGGCTGTGTTTCGGTTGTAAGTGGATCTTTGATGTTACTGAATGCGAATTATTGTTAAAGTATCTGTGTGTTATCTGAATTGGTTATGTTTACTGCTGAAGCACATATGTGATGTTTATTTAAGATGCAAATGTATCTGTGTTCTAGAATTAGACTAAGTATATATGTGATCTGATATTGGCTGCGATTATAGTGCTCTCTGATGGTATTTGGGAATGCGCATGTGGATACAAATGTACTGATTAGATCAAATAGCTCTGTTCTAGTTATATGCTGATTACACTGTTAAAAGAGCTACGAACGGACTCGCTCTGTGTGAACCAAGTAAGTTATAGCATAGATCTATCTCGAATTTCCTACTTTCTCTCAGGGTGTGGAAACCTGGTTCCAGCTCCCTCCCATACGACTTTGGGTGAGACCTGGCCTACACAAGTAGGTAATTGTTGAAAGGACCAGTAGTATAGGGGTTTGTTGGAAAACCTTAACCTATGAACCTGGGTCAGGACCCCTCAAGCCAACACAAATCATGTAACTCATATTTACAATGAGGATATTAAAGTAAAACTTTTGATCAATGATGACCCAGAGATGTTTGTGGGAATTTTAATAGTTGGCTAGAAGTAATAACACCGTCCTTGCAATTTAGTATTCCTATGGTAGTACTTGTGATATTTTTTCTTGAAATCGGTCTAAATAAACAAATAATCCAACAAAAACTTTGTTTTTGGAACAAGCTCTATCTAGTGAAGGAAATATTGATCACATAGAATTGAAGGAACATTATTACGAGTATCCATAAATGTTTTGATCTTGTTTTTCTTGCAAGGGAACGAAAATACAACAATATATTTCCTTGCATGAGGACAGGCAAGAAGGTTAGCATGGGGGAATGTTGGGCCTCTATTTTTCCTTTATTTATTTGACCTTTTACTCGAAATCCCTCCTGATTTTTTTTTTATCTTGAATAATTTATTGTCGTAGTTTTGTGCATTCTCGAAGATAATAAGTAAGTATTTTATATCCCCTTGTTTTAACGATATTTAGACATTAAAAAAGAAATTGATAATAGTTTGTGTGTTTGCAAGTTTACATTGTTGATTATATGCGTATTCTAATAGACGCCAAGTTCTTGCACAACACACTCCCACACCTCATGTCAATTCCTGCACCACACGTTCCTGCTCTTTTTTGGGTATAATTCCCGCACCACACACTACCACACCATCAATCAATTCTTGCACCACGCGTTCCTACACTTTTTCCAGTAGAATTACTATACCACGCATTGCAACAATATTTCCGGTAGGATTGGTGCACTTTTTTTGGTAGGATTCCTGCACCACTAGCAGATTCTACACTCTCATGACAACTTACCAACCATGTCGATCTTTCATTAAATTTAAATTCATCACGAGTTGGGCTTGTAGCACAAGAGAAATCAACAGATATCAAAGATGAAAATTCTATCCATATGCCTCAAATTACAATTTTGTAACATCTGAAAGGCTTATTTTAAATTTTTGTTATGTTTTTGTTATGACCGTAGGCCTAAAGGCTTGTATTCAATGTAGAAAAATGATAATAAATGGGGGAAATGCTACAAAAAGTTTACGATTATAATTATTTTGGTATTGCCCTCTTTCTGAGCTAGATTTATATCTCACGACGTACATTTTCTCATCTGGAATGTAATATAAAGGACTATTCCATGTTATTTTATTTCATGTTTCAATCTTATGGTGATGTGTCACTGAGAGGTTGAGTTTCCAAATTCCGTAATAGGGAAACAAGATGGTTGGCTAGGGCCCAGCCAACCCATCCCGTTCTCCCTTTGTTAAAATTTAATTAATTCAATTTATGTGCAAAGTGTGAATTAATTATTTATCGATTCTTTCACAAGTAACATGTTTGATTTATTTGCAATTGTTGTGTTACAAATCCATGGTGTGTAGGATTATTTGTGTCTGATTTTAACTTGTATAAATTTCCCTTTTGATGCTTGTTATATTTCTGCCATAATAATGCAAGTACGTTGCCTGTACCAGTGCATTCTCGATTCCCCTTTGATGCTTGTTATATTTCTGTGAGAATAGTGCAAGTATGTTTCTTGTACCAGTGTGTTCCCAATTCCCTTTTGATACTTGTTATATTTCTGCGAGAATAGTGAAAGTACGCTTCCTGTACGAGTGCATTCTCGATTCTTCAAATCGATCTCCTTGGTTCATTTCCGCAATACTTTTTACTTATTTCCTTTTGCAAGATCTTGATTTATTTCTACAACTAGGTGTTTATTTCTAAAACAGAGGCATTCTTAATATCTGGAGTTTAGCTTAAGGGTTAATCATGTTGTGATGAACATGGAATAAATGTTGTTGTAACAAAAGTATTTGTGCTTGCACTTAACATTTTTGAGGAAAGGATTTAATCTCATATTAAATTATCGAATGAACCTTTTGAGTTAAAAATTTTAAGCAGAATATGTGATTCATACGAATAGTCATCTCAGGAAGAAGCTTGCTGAAACAATCAAATAATTTCCTTAATTGCATGAAAAAAGTTTCATGTTTTAAGAAATATTTAATTTGACATTTGAAATTATTTCTTGTTTCGACTATAGGTTTAGTTGAATCATCATTCTTCTTGTGAAAGTTATTTCCAAATTTTTGTTTACTTTGCAATTTCTTTCACTATTTAACATGTTTTTTACTTTTTGAAGGTAGTCTTAAAGCTTAGTATAGGAACAAAGTGCTATGGTACAAGGACACAAAGCTCATGTATGATGGTAAAAATCTTCATTGCAGGTAAAAAACATACTTACAATGCATAAAATTAATTCCAGTACATGAATAATGTTCCAGTACAAGAACGTTGTTGCAGTGCAAGAACGACAGTTTAGTTCATGAAGGAATATTTTTGAGGAAGACAGATATCCTGAATAGCCTAATAATCACTCTTTCTCATAAATACATTGAAGATAATCTTAAACATTTACTTCATTGACCAGGATTTTTCACAATGAATTGAGAGTTCCTTTTATTTAAATTTTTGCAAAGTATTTTCTTATTTTTCCAGTTTCTAGAATGGTGTGGTATCATTGTATTATCTAGTGTAGGTTGCTGAAGTCCTTCTATGGCATTTACAGTGCTCCAACTCTAATTTTATGAACTCTCATGTTGATGATTAATTGTTAGGTTGTCTATTAAGCCCAACACTGGCCAAAAATTTTCTTATCATTTCCGTCAACATAAATGGTGGAATAAGTTCAACAGTAGAAAAATTCTGGCCGAATTAATTTGACAAGTTCGGCCAAACTTTTGAAACATTCGGCTAAAATTATGGGAGATTGAAATTTTCAGGTGTGTTTCTCACGAATGTGTAATCGACTTCAAATTTTTACCCAATTGAAAATATTACATAACCAACTTTAATATGAAACAAAGGGTTCATTACTCATATCACCTTAGTAAAGTATGCTTTTATTCTCTTACATTATATTTTCTTAATACATGTTTCATACTAGATACAAGGAAAAATGTGATGAGATTTCCATATATAGTATGTATACAAATCAAGGATATTGGTTGCATTTAACTAACTAAATAATTTGGACACCATATTTTTTATTTAGTACGTCGCCTATTATTTTTCCTATTTTTACATTCCTTTAAATTAAATAGGATATATGTGTGTGTGTGTGTGTGTGTGTGTATGGAAGAATATATATAATAAGATAAAAGCTAAAAACAAACAACAGAGTAATAGATATACATTTTGTAATGAACCTCCAATTCACACACTAATTTTTTTTATTAACTTTTATTACTCTTAGAAAAATATTGACACATTCTTGTTACTGTAAAAAAGGTATTATTTCACAAATATTCTATAGATTACATAGACCTATTTATTACCTTTTATAAAAATGATTATTGTTCTATATTATTAGTATTCCCTTGATATAACTCTAGATACTCCAGTATTACCCCTTGCATTATCTCGAGACTTATTTTTAAAGAAATCCACAAACTTAAAAATGTTATATAACATGTTCATAAATATTCTCTTATTAATTTTATAAAAATACTCATTTTTTCTGACTCATTGTTAAACAAATCCATGTATTGAAAATTTCCATATAACATGCTTTTTGTATAATTTTTCTTGACCACATTATTATAGAATTGATTTGTCGTAACGACCCTTTCCCAACTCTCATTAAAGATAAATTATATATATATATATATGATGGAAGTGGTAAAAAGGTCTGGTTTTTAAACCTTGGGGTCCATAATAAGTAATATATTGTTATTTGGAAACAATGTCACATTTATGTTGTTTTTTTTAACCTTATCATTACGGTTCATAATAACAACGATATGATTTTTAGACCACAATACCACGCACACTGGTGTTATTCTGAATATTTATTTTGCCATTTTGGCCCTATCTCTCCCTTAACACATTTAGCTACAGATGGAGTTCATATGGCGGAGTCCCTTATCACTGTGTTTACCATGCAAGCCTCCACATTACCTATCTCATGTGATGATATTAGGGGTCTGTGACCTTGTTTTTCTTTCATATTTCCATGGTTGAACATGCTTATAGGGTAATATAGCTGGAATGATTGCCTTACCTATCTTGCCAATTCACTTAGTGTTTATCCATTCAACCAAGATTTACACTAGGGTTTTCAAGATAATAGTTCTTAAATTGGTATTCAAGTCATTCCATTATGATTCACACTGTCTCAAATTGAAGTAAACAAGTATTAGTGGCAGGTGAGAACCAATATACATAGACGAGTAAGTACTGGAAGCAAGGGTTTTCAAAAAATAGTACACTTGATGGCAGTCCGGATATTTATCTCTCCTTATCAACATTATCAAAAAACTAATGATGGTCCTAATGTAATATTTCCCACCTAATGTACGAAAAAAAATGATTGACCATTACTTTCACTAAGAGGAGAAAATGATAAGAATTGTTAATGGGAAATAAATAAATGTGAAACACAACTTATGGATTTTAGTTGAAATTTATAAAAGTCCTCACGCTCTTTAACTATTAAATACTTAATTCAACTACTAATAAATTATCATTAAAATATTAATTTTTAATATTAAATATGTATTAAAAGTCATGTATCTATTACACATGATTTTCCTTGTTGTTTAAATTAACCACTTAAAACCCATTATCAATAAATTCTAATTATTTTTTGTAAAATATGTATTTTTACATACATAAAGAGATTTATTTCCAAAACATATTACATTTATAAACTTGTATCAATACATATAACTAAATGGAATACAATAAATAGCTTCAGGACTTGCTAGCCTCTATGAGATTATTTTAATTACAAATAGGTTATTTAATAATTGAATTTTACAAAAATTTAATCTTGACTAGAGAATCATGTCGTATAGTGGAAAAAAGTTTAAATATGCTTATTTGTGACGCAACTCTTGAATGAGCCTAAATAGTCTACTTAATTCTCATTATTAATTAATTAATCCATGTTTTAATATAAAATATTTTTTTTACAGAGAGTTTTCTTTTAGAAATAACAATGTCATATTTATACATTCATATTAAACCACATGATAGGTAAATAAACATCAATCAATTGTTTCTCGACTTATCGACTTCTGTGGCATGATTGTATATAAAATTAATTGATTTAAAAATGCATAGTTAGAATAAACCACTTAGAACTCATCATCTATTGATTTTAAATTATTATTCTTTCTAAAAAAATGTATCTTTAATTAGATTAAGAGCTTTATTTAAAAAAATTAATACATTTATAACCTTGTATCTATGCATATAACTAAATAGAATTTAATATGTCATGCTTTATGTCTAGTTGGTTTTTATTATTTCAATTAGAAATTATTTATTTACGAATTGAAATTTACAAAATGTTAATAGGGATGGGAAAATCAAATGGTGTATGTTGTAAAAATTTGAAATGCATTTATTTATGATCTATATCTTAAGAGAACTTGAGGAATCTACTTACTATTCATTATCAATTAATTATTTCATGTTTTGTTAGGAAAAACATTTCATTTTACATGGATTTTTATTTCAAAAAAGAAATTTCTCATTTATACAATTATATTAAACTTCATGATAAGAAAATAAAACTCAATAAATGGCTTTATATTAGACCACTTATAATGTATTATCCATTACTTCTAATTTGTTTTATAATATATATATATATATATATATATATATATATATATATATATATACATACATTAGGAGCCACATTTCAAAAATACATCACATTTATAAATTTCCATTAATGCATATAACCAAATAGAATACAGTAAATAGCTTCGAGTCATGGTGGATTCTAGAGATTGTTTAAACTACAAGTAAATTATTTAAGAATTGAAAAATGAAAAAATGTTAAAATGGATGGGAAAATAAATGTCTGATGCTGCAAAAAGTTTAAATACAACCATTTATGATCTATCTCGTTAAGTAATCTAGATGGCCCACTTAACACATTTTTAATTAAATTTTCCATGTTTTATTAAGAACAACATTTTGTTTTACATGGAGTTTTATTTCAAAAAAATACAATATGAAATTAATACTCATATTAAACTATGTGGTAGACAAATCACGGTCAATAAATGGATTCATTACTAACTTATATGGGATAAGATGATTACATACACAAAAATTTGATTTAAAAAATAAATAAATAAATTATGGATTAAAAATCGAATATCCTACAATTTAAGGACTTTGAAGTATTCACCTATGACCCATCACCCATTAGCTTAAATAGTCCACTTAATAGTTATTATCAAGAAATTATTAGAATTATTTTTGGAAAAAATGTCTTATAGTATATGGTTATTATATATCACATGTAGACACTCATATTAATGGATATAAATAAGTAAAAAACAATAATATATTAATGGCTCATATGATATGATTTTAGTTATTTAAAATACAAATTTACAAATAAATAATAAAAAATTAAACAAAAAAAAAGTTCAAAGACATAATTTATCTATGATAGCATCCAATTAAACCTTCATAGTCCACTTAGCAATCATCATCATTAATTATATGTTTTTTTTAGAAATGCAAAATTATTTATAATAGAGTTTTATCTCAAAAAATATATATCACATTTATGCACTCATATTAATGCTTTTTATAGGTAAAAGTTCAATAAATAATTTTTGAGTGTTGTTGATTTTCAATAATGATATGATTTTAATTACACCCATTAATTGATTGAAGTACATAAATTGATGTAATATGGATTGAGAAATCACATCTTATGCTTCAAAAGGTTCAAATCATTTATCTATGACACATTTCTCATTAGCCTGAATATCCAATAGTGCATGTAGCATTTATCAAGTAAATTATTATAATTTCTTCAATAAGAATTGCACTTTTGTTTGAAATGAGCTATATTTCAAAACTTATATTTCACATTTATATATGAGTATTATGAATATAAGTAAAAATAAGTCAATAAAAATACAAGCATGCCTTGATGGTTCGTGTAAGATGATTTTAATGGAAAATAATTCATTTAAGAACACACACACATATTAGCAAAACAAAATCAACACAACAAAGTCATTGCAAAAATAATTATAAATAATAATAGAAATATATAATAATATAATTGACAATTCTCTTTGTAATTTTTTTTTAATTAATATAAAGTTCTGATTTTTTTCCTCAGAATAACAAAAAAAAAAATCAAATCTCATATAATATTCCAAAAGATATAAAATCATACAAGTTTATTAAAAAAAAAACTTTGTTCAAATTGCATTAAAAATTTGGAATGTACTTGGGAACAAATTTATAAATAAAATTATCTTTTTCCACTACAATGAAGTACATGTTCTATTGAACATTCGAATGTACTCACATTTCTCTTTCATATGATGAAGTGTCTTAAGAAAGGGAAATAAAACTTGCATAAGCCAAGTATCTTGCTCTTTTCCTGTATAGGATTTTATCAAGATGTGGTTTGATCGATATCTGATGAATTGAGAAATATGCTTTGTTGTATCTATTAGCAATACATTTGATTCTTCATAATTATCTCCATATTGGGACCACACATCAGTTAACCTTTAATGATCCAATTCAAACAAATAGATCAATTATATATTCATTTTTACTTACAATCCAATCCGTTGTAAAAAATTCTATAGCATGGGAAATTTTGATACCAAAACATTAAACAATCATTCAAATCAATAATTGTTATCAATACAATAATATCTCACAAAAATAAAGAACATAAAATTATTTTATTCTACTTATGACAATCAAATCAACAATTCTTTTATTAGTATTGTGAAGTAGAAGTCAACTTAAATTTAAAAGGGCTACAAAATATAGTAATAATTCATGATGTCATACATATTATGACATGAAATACACACCAATCATCTTAAGGTACTATTAGATGTGATTGAACATCCTTCAAAATAGCTTGCACCTCTATTTCCTTTCTGCGTTTAATCAACATTCTCCATAGCTCATCAATCAATAAATTATCCTCTTGAGTTGTTCCATTGAATTAAGGGGAAAGAATCACATTTTCTTTTGGATTTCCTTTCATTATGTCAAGTGAACACTCCAATATAATAGTATTGGTTTCATCATATTCGGTATGCATTTTCCACACTTTTTTCAAGGATTTAGTGTGTATACCTTTCATTGAATTTTCAATGGCCTTATGTCCCTTTTTCTTGTTTACACTCTGAAGTAGTCCACATAAGCGCAAGTTTGTCTTGTAATTTTTCTGAAACCAACTTTTTTAGATCTCTTGTTGTGCTTTGTTTCGAAGCTGTCATCCAAATTGCAATTTCAATTTTTTTCTTTTCATGTGGATGAATCCAAAAAAAATTTCTCTCTATTGTGTAATCTGTACCAATTCCAATTTTCTCAATATGCCCTTTGTTTTTTCCTTCATCATCGATGCTATGATTAAAAAAATGTCCTTTAATTCAAGAATAACTAATTTCTTTTCATTTATTTGGGCTACAATACAATAAAAAATAGTCTATTCAAACCATTTTATTCTTGTCACAAAAAAATACTAAAACAAATATCGAAACAACACACTTACAATGAGTGTTTTTTCGACTATTTATAGATGAAACAATCTTCTATTTTATCATATTCATAGAACATGGAGGTAAAAATATTAAACCGTCCATTAAATATGATCAAATTATGTAATATAATATATATTCAATACAAAATTTGCAATTAAAGAAAAGCATTAGCAATGTAACCTACGAAACACAAACAGGCACACATTTAACATTATTTTGATCGTTAGTTTTGTTATTTTTATTTGTTCCTATAATAAACATATACAATGTTATGGTATTAAAAGCATTAAAATTTGAAGAATAATAATAAAAACAAAAAGACAAGTAATAAGTACCTAGTATGGCATTATCTTCATACTTATAACTTTGCACTTCATCATCGTTTTTGTTCTTTTCATTTGTCTCTACATTAAACATATAAAATAATTTGAATTGTGAAAATGAATAAAAATAATTAAATAATAAGGGAAACAAGTGGGAAAATAATAAGTACCTGATATTATATTTTTTTCTTGATTATAACTTTGATTCTCAATCTTCGGATTATTATATTTGTCTCTATAATGTACAATGAATATGTTATAAATTGTGACAATGATTGATTGAATAAAAAAACAGACAAAAGAATAAACAACAAAATTCATCATAACTACCTAAGATGATATCATTTTCTTGATTATAGCTTTGATTCACATGCATTTGATCAATGTCTTTGCTCTCCTTGCTTGTCACTATAAAAAACATAAAAAAAATGTTATAAATTATGACAATGTATAAAAGCATTAACCAACTATATAAAAAATGAATCATCTTTAATCATCCATATAATATTTTGGCCTTGGTTGTAGTATAATGTTTAGTGAATCGTTACTTGAAGCTTTAATCAAATCTTTGTATACCCCACTTGACAAGAAATTAATTTTACTTCATTTTATTTAATCACCTCCACTTGAAAATCAATGTCATTTTCATTATAAGCATAGGAATTAATAATTATTCCTAATATCTCAGGTTATCTTCCATCTATGGATCCAAATAGGTACATATCAAGATACATATTCAAGGGAGTTTCTATCTGGACATACCAATCATGTAGAAAGTCATATTTATTAGATGTGTTATATTTTTTAATAATTTCAAAGGTAAGAGTTGAAGGTGTTTTTGATACTACCATTTGAGTTGATTTTTTCTTTTTCTTAAATGATGACTCTAACATTTCACTTTCTTTGGTGGCAACCAATTCTGCATACAAAAATAAAAAATTATTTGCAAAAATCAAAATGAAATTAAAATTTCAAATATTGTCATGTAATGTTATTTTAAAATTTACAAGACCACCTAATATAACCATTTATAAGAGAGTATACATAAAATATAAAAAAACCATACCAATTGAAGGAGACATTGTTTGTATATCACTTTTTTTTCGTTTTCTCTTCACTCCTTTACTTGGAATGTGAGGGACACAAGATTCCGCAACTTATGAAAAATAAATAAAGAAATAAATAAATTATGGAAGGCATGAAATACAAAACATTATTAAACCTTATAATACAATATTTTCATTTACATACACACTAATAAAGGAGTACATGTGTTATGCAAGTTTACTATATGACACCACCAGTAATCACCTAGCTAAAATTGTCAGGAAAAGAAAAATACCCATGTTAGTATGGGGTTTCAACATTAAAAACCAACTGCTAGTGCTATATGCATGTTTTTTTGTGTAAAAGTGGATATTTAATATGGAAAATCCAACTAACATGGTATATTTAAATTTTGATAGCAATATTAGGTAGGAGATTAGGCAATAATAAATCAAAATTCATTAAATTGTAAATTGCATACTAGAATTTTGTCAAATTATTTGAAAAAGAATATAAAATAGATTTTTAGAGTATCACAGTTGTACCATAGTTCTTAGCATATACAAACATTTGTAAGAATTTATAATGGTACACTTTTAAATGAATTAAAAAATAATATGAATTCATCTTCTATAACATTTCATTTCATACATATGCACAAAAGCAAAGAAGCTCAAAGCATATGCAATTTTTCTTAAAAAGTAAGAATAACATGAAATTCATTAATCAACAATCATTTATTATCAACCATTGTAACAAAGTACAAACTAATTTTAAAATTTTCATACCATTTAAGATTTTGGTGTTGTATTTAGTGAACTTCCTTTTTCCTTGGATGATTCCATTGAATTCCCACTAGCTTTAGGGTCCATGGATTATGAAAATAAACTAAGAAACTATTATCATAGTTTGAAATTATTGAAGAAATTGAATTTATAAATACTACTACTATTGCATTATTGTATGTGTAACAAAATGAACAAGAACTATAACAAGTGTAGAACTCACAATAATAGTTAACCATGGTGTTGATTAAAAAAAGGGTGCCACCCCTAAATAATTTATTATTTTCTTTTAATTGTGTCTATAAGAAAGCTAGCACCTGCTAGCTTTCCTTCTAGCATAAGCATAAGCATGTTACCAAAAGACAACAATACATTGTGAGTAAATAACAACAATATTAGATACTACAACAACAACATGTTTACACAAAATTTATCTTTTATAGTCATGTGTATTATTAGTTTTCTACAAAGACCATAAAAAGTCAGACACATTGAAGAATTTTTTCTATCACATACAAGAGATTGCCAACAACATTGCATTGTAAAGTAAATCTAATGCATGATGAAATTCCTTCTATCACAAACACAAACATATTGTCAAAAAAAACATTGCAACAAATATTTTCTAGGACATCTCCATGCTTACGAAATTTTTCCTTACTTTTTGAAGACAATGAGTTTTTAGTCCATGCCTACATAGATTGTTGTTACAATATAAGAAATGTTAAAACCTTAAATTATTAAAAGGCCCTTTGTATGGAATGTGTGGTCTAGGAATGAAATATGGGACAAATAGAAGCATGTTTCCAACAACAACATTGCATTGTGAAAAAAATCATTCTATATTACCCACTATCACAAAGACAAGCACATTGTCAATAAAAATGCTCCAAGGTGAAAGAAATCTAATGCATGTTAAATTTAATTTTAGCATAAAAACAAAAGCATAACAACATTATACGGTAAAATAAATCTAGCATGCGGTATAATTAGTTCTAGAAAAAACACGAGCACATAGACAACAAGAATATTGCAAACAAAATTAAATGAAGCACATGCTAGATTTCTTTCTAGTAAGGACATGAGCACATTTCCAACAACAACATTGGAAGATGAAAGAAATTTAAGCATGTCACATTTCATTCTAGAAGAAATAAAAGCTCATGCCAACATTGCAAGGTGAAATAAATTTAGCGAGTGCTAGATTTACTTCTAGCACAAACATAAGCATCTTGCCAACAACAACTTTGCAGCAGGGTAAAAGGAAATCTAGCACATGCAACATATCCTTACAACACAAACATAAAAAAGTAACAACATTGTACAGTTAAAGAAACATGGTACATGTTGGATTTACTTCTAGCATAAATGCAGGGATATTACCAATAACTTCATTGTAAGGAAAAGGAAATATAGCGCCCACAATATTTTCTTCTAGCACAAACAAAATCACATTGCCAATAATAACATTGTAAGGTGAAGCAAATCTAACACGCGCTATATTTCATTCTATCATAAACAAAAACACATAACAACATTGCAAGGTGAAATTAATGTAGCATATGTTAGATTTACTTCTATCACAAACACAAGCATATTTCCAACAATGCAAGAGAAAAGAAATCTAGTCTGTGCTAAATTTCCTTCTAGCATAGACATAAACACATTTCCAAATAAAATAAATGCAAAGCATTAGATTTCCTTCTAGCATAAATAACTAGATTGTCAAAAATAAGATGGCATTGTGAAGAAAATATAACACATACTAGAATTCCTTCTAGTACAAATTCACAAACATATTACCAACAACAACATTGTTGAGAAAAATAAATCTAACACAGGTGACATTTCTTCGTATTAGAAACAGAAGCACATTGCAAATAATAACATTGCAAGGTGAAAGAAATCTAATACATACTAGATTTCCTTCTAATGGAAACATTATCACATAACACCATTATAGGGTGAGAAAAAATTATCTTGTGTCATATTTACTTCTAACACAAACATATAAATATTTCTAACAACAACAATGCAGGACAAAAAAAAATCTAGCACATGTTAGATTTCCTTTTAGCCTAAACAGAAAGATGTTACTAATAACAACATTGCAAGGTAAAATAAATCTAACATGTGCTAGATTTTCATTTAGCGCAAACCGAAGCATATAGCAACAATGTAGAGTTAATGAAATTTATCAAGTGCTATATTTATCTCTACCACAAATACAAGCATGTTTCCAACAACATTGTAGAGTATAAGAAATCTAACATGTGATCAATTTTATTACAACACAAACACAAACATGTTTCATATTGAAATAAATCCAACACGTGCTATATTTCCTTCTAGCACATAACATTATAGCAATGAAGAAATCTTATGCATGCTATAGATTTATTTCTATCACAAACACAAGCACATTCGAATGTGAGGGAAACATAACGTGTGCTATATTTCCTTCTAGCCCAAACATAAGCGTATTGACGATAAAAAAATTATAAGGTGAAAGAAATATAATGTGTAACATTTCCTTCTAGGTAAACACAAGTAGACAAACACATTATAAGGTGAAATAATTCTAGTGCATGCTAGATTTACTTCTAGCACAAAAAAAAGCATCTTGAGAACAACAACATTATAGGGAAAAGGAAATCTAACATGTGCTAGATTTCCTTACGGCACAACACAAGCACATTATAAGATGAAACAAATCTAGCACGTGTTAGATTTCCTTCTAGCACATACATAAGAACATGACAACATTATAGTGTTAAATAAATCTAACACATGCTAAATTTACTTCTAGCACAAGCTAAAGAATATTTCCAATAACAACATTGCAAGAAAATAAATCTAACATGTGCTAAATTTATTTCTAACATAGTCACATAAATATTTCCAATAACAACATTGCAAGGTCAAGGAATCTTGCATATTTCCTTCTAGCACAAACAACCAGATTTCCAACCACGACATGGCATTATGAAACAAATCTAGTGCATGCTAAATTTCCTTCTAGCACATAACAAACACTGTAAGGCAAAAAAAATCTATCATGTGCTATATTTACTTTTAGCAAAAACTCAAGCCTATTTCCAACAACATTATCAAGAAAATGAATTCTAACACGTGCTAGATTTCATTCTACCATAAATGAAAGTGCATTGATAATAACAACATTGTAAGATGAAAAAAATATAATGAGTGATATATTTCCTTCTAGCATAAAAAAGTGCACATTGTCGATAACACCATTGCAAGGCGCAGGAAATCTAACCCGTGCTAAGTTTTCCTATAGAAAAAACATAAGCACATCACAACATGGCAGAGTTAATGAAATCTAGCTCGTGCTAGATTTACTTTTAGCACAAACACAAGTATATTGTCAAAAGAAAATATTGCACGGAAAAAATAAATCTATTTTGTGCTAGATGTTTTTATATCATAGATACAAGGCATTCTCAATAGCAACATTGAAAGGTGAAAGAAATATAACATGTGCCCGATTTACTTTTAGTACAAAGACAAGCATATTGCTAGCGAGAAAGGTGCATGCCAAAAGAAAACTAGGACTTGTTAAATTTTCTTCTAGGACAAAAATAAACACAATGGAAATAATAACATTACAAGGGGAATGAAATCTAACATGTGCTACATTTCCTTTTAGCACAAACAACCATATTTTCAACAACAATATGAAATTAGAAAACTTTCTAGGCTTTGTGGGTTTTTCTCCTTGAAGTTGCATAGAAAATGCAGTAACAATTGTTTTGAACAGGCAACCAACCATGCCAATTTACTCGTATGTAACTCAGGGTTGGGTTCTAGTGGCTTGGTAGAGCACTAACGCGTTTAACACAGTGGTATGGCCAGATAATGTTGGACCATTTTCATGGATCTCTAAATCTAATGTTGAGAGAACACTATAAATATTCTGCATTTAGTAAATATTTTTAACCAACATAATATAAAGTTGGAGAAGACACTTGTATATTTAACATTGGTTTTGTTGGGTAGCAGTGTACTGCAAATAAGCCCTTGTTAATATGGATTGTTTGAGTATGCAGAGCTATTGCTTCTACATTTTCACTCTGCGCGTCTCAAATTCTAGAGAGGTGAATACATTTCAGCTATGGGAAGGGGTGGATGCAAAGGAAGAAGGGTAAACACGTCGGTATACTCATCTTACATTATTGTTGCATACAATGGTACTTTGATACCTATAATACTAATAGCCCAAATAATATTTTAGCTACTTCAAATAATTAGTAACTACTAGGTGGCATGAGCAACCCCTACAAAAGAATGTGAGAGTTCCCCTGTTAGAAACTCCCTTCTCATTCTCATTATGTTTCTTTGAAATTAAGCAACTCTTTGTGCATTCTTGTGAGCTCGATGCTTCTTTCACTGGTTGGAATTAAAATTAGCAATAAACTTTTCAGCAATCTACACAGTTGTATATTTCGTGCACCAATTTCCTTTGATGAAACTCCATTTGGGTGAATACTAAAGCAGACATCAACTAATCAGAGTGCAGTGGACACATTGATTCCTACACAACCAGGAGCTCTAGCTTTTGCATTTATACAACTTTTGGGGATCATTGCATTCATGTCTCGGATTTCTTCGCTGGCATTCACTATGTTTATACCAGTGGGTTCAACTTGTATATGGTATCATCAATATTACATACTATCAACTTGTGAATTGGCTCGGTTATCATTAGTTTCTAGATCTCCAATTGAACAAAATTTTGGAGAATTAATCTCTGGAGCAACCACCATTAGAGGTTTTGACCAGAAGTCTTGGTTCATGGAGAGAAATCTCTAGTTGATTGATATGTATACTAGACCTAGTCTCCACAATGTTGGGGCCAATGCATGGATTAGTATTCTGATGGATTTTCTATCAAATCTTCCGTTTACATTCTCTGTAATATTCGTAATGGAAATTTACAATGATAAAAAAATCAAGCATAGTAAAAAAACATACACGCAAAATTTATAAGACATTAAACACCTAGAAATCTCCATAAATTGTGTTTAACTAAGCCATTATATTAATATAAATGTTGGGTACGAAAATAAGATCAAAAACATGCACCTGGCTTGCCCAAGGCAAGCTAACAATGCCTAGGTGATGAAATCGACTACTCTAACATGCAATTTGGTTGTCCCCAACAATCTCTCTACTAACCCAGTGAAAATTTGCATTGTTAGCTACAAAAAACGGTTGCTAGGGTCTCCTCTGGTGCTCAGAAAATTCTGGGAAATTAACATGGAACTCTCCTCCAATAACGCACAAAAACCCACAAAGCAATCGGCCAAATGTTGACCTCAGAATTTTGGCCCAATTTCCCCCTAGTTCCTCCAATTACTGGCTGAGTTGGGACCAATGTTTGAACCATCTAATATGATCATAAAATTCTAGCAAATTATTTCTGAGATCCTTGTCAAAAACCCAGAAAAACATAGAAAGGGCTTGCTCTAGTTTTGACGCTCAAAAATTGACCTCAAAATTCTTGGCCCTCCTCCACAAGCACTAACCTATAGCAAATGTTGGGCTTGTTGCTCCACCAAAATGCTAGAAAATCCCCCACGATATCCCCAACATAATTCCAAATAACCCCAGCTCCTTAATCCCTTTCACAAGCCAATTGTTGGCTTTGCCTCATCAACTCCTCCAAGAGCCCTTGTGTACTTTCCCCTTTTTGCATCAATGGAGTGTATATAAGCTCACCAATCACTGTGCATGTGATTCTAATAGTTTCATGATCTTGCTAGCTTCCCCACAGCTAACCAAGATCATGCTTAGATACCATTTTAATATTCCTAATGGAAATTTACAATGATAAGCAAAGAAATCGTAGTAAAAGAAACAAACACGCATAATTTACAACACATTAAACACCAAGAAATCTCCATTAAATATGTTGAGTTGAGCCATTTTATTAATATAAATGTTGAGTACAAAGGTAATATCAGAAAGCATGCACTTCGGGTTGCCCAAGGCAACCTAACAATGCCCAGGTGATGAAATCGGCTACTCTAACATGCAATGTGGTTGTCCCCAACAATCTCTACACTAATCTAGTGAGAAAATGCACCGCTGATTGTGAAAAATGGTTGTTAGGGCCTCATCTGTTGCCCAAACAATTTTGAGAAATTAACCTCGGGTTCTCCTTCAATAACCCAGAAAAACCCACAAAGGAATTGGCCAAATGTTGGCCTCAGAATTTGGGCCCAATTTCCCGCTAGCTCCTCTAGTTGTTGGATGAGTTGGTACCAAAATGCTAGAAAATACCCCAAAATTTCCTTTCCTACTCCTTTCTTGCATCCTAGTTGAGCCAGAAATTTGTGCTATCCTCCCAGCTACCAAATATGAGTAGAATTTGCCTCCCTACGATGGCAGTCGTGGTCCACCGAAGAAGAGCTGTGAATTGGCCCCTACGAAAGACTGTGTAGTTTTGGGCAAGATGACGCATGCCCCTACTATAGAAATTCGTAATGTTGTGGAAATACCTCATGCTCTTGTCCCACAAACAAGGAAGTTTCATACAACAATTTGGTGTCTAGCTTAGTTGTGACCTTAAAATTGGATAGTAATAATAATGATTTACATGCTTCAAATCACCTATTCATCCATTAAAATTTTCTGAAAATTTATATCTACTGAAAAAATGAAAAATTGAATCCACTCTTACATAAATCCATTAGAAGCACCCCCTCTTCCAGAAACAAAATCTGTTATCCATCCATCTATAAAATTCAAATCCACAGCTTTTTATCCATTACAATTGGAATATCTCGGCAAGAGGTTTCAACCTTGGAAGTGCTTTACAACATGATATTTTTATCCATCCCCACAAGAAATTTTGTAAAATTTGTGACACCATAGATGTCTTCTCCAACTAGCTCTTGAAATTCTCCTCTGCGGCTTACTTAGAGGACACAATATTCTTTCAATTGCTATCTCAATTACATTTTTGAAAACTATCTAGATTTGTTTGTGGTATGGGAGGCAAGTGATGCTTAATCCATAGGTTCAATAAATAGCATGTATTCATCCTCAAATCCTGCAAGGAATATTCTCATCCTTCTTGCAAAATGGTGTTGTATTGCTGTAGATGGTAGTGCTTTAATTGTTGGGGATAAAATTATTATAAAAATGAATCTTTAAAGCTTGTATGTGCTAATATACATCCAATTTTGATGTTGGAAGAATCGATTTCGTACCTTATTCCCCACACTATATACCTATGACTTCATATTTTTTACAAACTCACATTCCAAACTCTTTCTACTAGCAGTTTGCAGGACGAGACCAAATGCTTGTGGCCATGCATAATAGGCACATTGGTCAACATCTCTAGCCCAGGTTCTAGATAAAGTTTTATTTGACTTTTTAATCCATGCGATATCAAAAATAAATCCATCATATCATTGTCAATAACTCTTCATTCGATTCTTCCTAATATGCATGTGATCTCCAACATATTAAATATGGGGAAAGGCATATAACTAAAGCGTGCCAAGATCTATTTGCAAATTTGAAACACTTTCACCAAAATCCTTCAATACCTTCAGCATTTTTTGGTCAACACAGAGATGTGATTAGTTGATACATTTACTGCAACAAGGGCAACACCATAAAGGCCACCTCAAATTAATTTCCTCCAGGTGCTATAATTATGCTTTTGACACATTAAATTCACTGTCATTCTTGTTTAATTGTTGTTGAGAAAGGAACTTCCTCTATAGTTCTTTCCTGTCTTCCTTAGAAAACTCACATCAATATCCATATTTATGCACCTTATAAAACAATGGAAATCCGAGATGATGTGGGATGGGAAACTTGTCCATCATTTCTCAACAGCCAGAAAACATTTTTAGTTTGCAACTCTTCTAAAGGATGCACATCGTTGACTAGCATGCACCAACTTATGAGGCAAGTCTCATTTGTACATGCATAAGCAAGTGTTATAAAGTAGATCGGAGGACGGACTGAGATGAATTGATAGATTAGCCATGAATATAAAATGGTAACATTTTGATTGGATATTCTCTTCTAGGTTTCCATCTTCTGGTTGACATCAAACAAATTGGCTTATAATCATATGCAGGTCAGCCTACCCTTAACTTATTTACTTCTAAGAATGTTTCCTTTCTGCTACCATTATACTTAAATGACATGCAAAAAGCCCTCTCCTCTGAGGACAATCAATGTTAGTAGCAACTTGTATTTCAAGCCCTTTTTCTTTTCCCAACTAATTTTCAACAAAAGAAGTCAATGCATATTAATTATCTTTTTTCTCTTTACAAGGCTTATTCCTGTAACATGGACCTGCATGTTGTCCATCGGTATTTAAAGATTCCGTGATGCCAACATATTTAGGTTAAGGGCTTGTTTTAGGTACTAAATGAGCATCGACATGGTTATCAGACCCACTGCACATAAATATTTTTGGGCTTCTGAGTTGCTTTGGTCTGAGAGAAAATGATCAAATACACTAATATCACACATGAATTTTTCAACAACAGAGTGAATATATTGCTCTTCCATAAGGCACCAAAAGCGCTTGTATTTTTTATACCATTTGGTATAAAATCTAACAAGTTCCCTCCTTCCCAGTGCTAATGGTGCTTCTCATTACTAATAAGTAATACAAGAGAGCGAGGGATATTTTTTTGGAATGCCTTAATGCCCTCTCTAGAGAATGGCCAATGCAATCCTCTATTTTGATTATTTTTAATCACATATATTTTACTTGTTATCCAATTCCTTCCCCATCCCATTCCAAGACATTTGTGGTATCCAATTCCTTCCCCTTCCCATTCCTGGACATATGAATAGCTCAGTATTTGTTTAACATCAAAGGTATTGTCTATTCATACAAAATATCAGGTGCCAAAGTTATAGTGGTTGAGAGATTGAATCCACTTTGCATATGTAATGAAATTGGTTGAGGGATTGAATCCGCTGAAGGAGTATATGTGCCTCCATAGGAGGAGTTTTCTTGCCACCAAGAGCGTTGGTTCTCTACTTTTTGGTAAAGAGGAAAAATAAAATGACCACTACTTGAAAGGTTTCATATATCAACAAAAGCGTATGAAAAAAAAAGTAATCTACAAAGGGTTTTAAGGGGTTTTACTCGTGGCATATGATTTCAAGGAGTGCAAGGAAAGATTGAAAGGGAGGAATGGACATTGTGTGTGTCGAGGGATATCGAAGGTATGAAAAGAAAAGAAATGTTGATGTGGGCATGTGAAGTTCTGCAAAGAGGTTTTAGCGCTCCCGCTGCTAAGGTTGTTGTAGGGGAAGGTGCAGTGGTCAAGAAAAATAGGAAGAATAAGAAGACATTGTTGGATGCTTCCAAGCCCCTCCCTGATTGGGGAATTGGCTCCAAATTGGCTAAAATCTATTGGTAACACAAGAATTTCTACAAATTCACGAGCATCAAGCTCAAAAGAGATTTTTGTCATAGAAAGGCATGGCGGATTTTCCATAGAAATGGTGAACCAACAATAAAGACCCCTATAAGGATTAATGGTGCAAACAAACGTGTGTGGAAATTGATTAATGATGTCTCTAAAAATACTTCTGAGGCTACACTGAAATGTAGATTAGTGATCTGAACATGTGAAGTCAATGCTAAAGTAAATTTTCATTTGTTCCATTGGTTTTTATCAAACTCGATTTGCAGGCTTGGGAGATAAGATTTCTTTGGAAGCTAGAAATTTTGAGGCAGGAATAATGTATTTGGCTAAAAAAATATGTTTATGCTTCAACTATCACAACATTTGTTTTCTTTGTTGCACCCACATTTGTCTTTGTTTCTACTTTTGGTACATGTATTATTATAGGAGTGCCTTTGATAGTGGGGAATATTCTTTTTGCACTTGCAACCTTTGAGAATTCTTCAATTGACTGATATGCGTGCAGGATATAGGTATATATATATACTTTAGAAAGCTAAAAAAATAAATATACTTCCAAAAGCTACAGAATGAATTATCCCTGCTGAATTGACTAATACGTATACTAGATCTACTCACCACAATGTTGGTGCCTATCAGTGGCTTGGTATTTTAATGTATTTTCTATCAATTCTTCGGCTTGCGTTATTTTTGGTGTTCCTCATTCACTCTCCCAGAGATGTAATTAGACCAAGCATTGCAAGGTTGGCAATAAAATGATCCTTACATGTAGATTTCATTACACTACAACAAGCATTTTTCATTAGACTATAAAACATTCCTTGCTGAAAAATGATCCTTTAAATAGAATGCAGATCTATTTTATTCCCCATTATTTCCACCACCTTCCTATACACTATCAACAGCTGACTGAACAACAAGGAGACCAATATTTCTCATTTCCAGAGAAATACCACCTCTCACATTATCAATAGTTTCAAAAGGGAATCGGTTTCTTTATACCACAGATGCCAAAGTTCCTCATAAGGGGTACTCCTTTGCGGAACATATTATTAGACTTTGTAGATGGTCAATATATTGGAAACACAAAATGCACTCTATCAACCTTGAAATCTATGCCTCCTCCTTGTAGAGTTATATAAATTTTTGTATAACCTTTCTCATAATTCAACTTAGCTAGTTGTCTGCCACTGAATTTTTACCTCAGAATATCACTTCTTTGGAAATGGCTCTAAGGTGTGTATAGAATTATGAACCCATATTTAAATAGGAACCTCCTATATATCCTAATTAATTTGCAGCAATACATGTGGCCCATTGGATTGGAAGTACCACCAAATTGTAGGGTCTATTTTTCAGAACTGCATTCCAAAAAGTCATTAGTTAGTGGAGCGACTTAGGAAGCTTATTGGAGTGTGGACCTGAGCCACTTAGGAAGTTGTGCGTTAAATAGAATTTTTGTTATTAATTGAACTGGTTGATGGGGCATTCGCTTGGGTGTATTCTAGATAGTGGTAATAGAATGGTTTCAAAGTGTGGACCAGTATAGTTTGATTTTGTGTGCACAGTATTTGAGCCTGCGGAACTCATTGTACCGAAGTTGTGAACCTAGATAGTATTGGAATTTTTTGACTATTGAAATATTGTTGAATGTTATTGCTAAACAATGGTATTTTTTTAGTATATTGTACCACTGATTGGATTATTTTTTTAATAAAAAAATTGAAACCCTAGTTATCTGAAAGCCGTAATAGAAAATTTCCCTAGTATATTACAAAAGGAGATCCCAGCACTAAAAATACTAGGCATTCTATCATAATACCATAAGCATAACCAATCTATCATAATACCACAAGAATACAAAATAAAAGAGAGGGATGTTGGAAGCCTCACATATACTCGCTTGTACCTTCACTTTCTCCTCTTAAAAGATGTTCAATTAGGATTAGAGGGGTTTCCTTATCAATTCAACCATGAATAACAATAGAGGAATAAAATCCTTACATTTATTTGAGCTCCATTTTATTTGCAATAGGATATCATTTAGTGAGCTCCATATTCTTTACAGTAGAATATGATTTATTGGAATCTATGATTACTTGGAAAATATCTTTAACTTCAACCTCTTCCACAACATCATCCAAAGATGAATATATCATATTTGCATCCTTTACATGAAACCTTTACATGCGAGGATGCATTGATGGATTGAAAGAAAAAGGTTCCTTTAGGTCAATCCACAATAAATTTGGTGATATTTCTACTCCTCTAATCTATCCACCCATCTGATAGTCTTGAGGAGTTTCAGAGGAGTCTGGGGCAGTGGGGAGAGTTACAGAAGATTCTTCGGGAGTAAATTTTTTATAGTGGTGATTTGGAAAGACTCATGAGTCTGAAAAGAGTGTGATGATATTGATCTGTAGTCCACCAAAGAGCCAAAACACCCTTGAAATTCAGTTGTTGAGAATAAATCCTGAGCAAAGCCATTTGGTGCTGGAGCTTTTCCATTGCATTTTCTCTAGGGAAAATTATGTTATCTATGGGATTAATTGCTTTGTGAACAGTAATTTCATATGCTTGATTAGCTCTTGCATTAATTAATTCCAGTACTATGATTTAATTTTGGTTGACACCGAGAGCATTGAAATAAATTCCATAGCATTGCTGGCTGGCATCTAGCCCATTCTTTCAACTGTAGATCAGTAGTTTTAATTCATTGCTTCTATATTGTGTAAATTACAAGAATTAACCCAGAATTGCATCGTTTTGTAGTCTCTATTCACGGGAATTAGATACAGATACAACATTCACATATCCTTTAATTTTTTGGTGCTCTGTTTACACTGTACTAGATCTGCACTGCACACTCTCTATACAAATGATAGTGGGTACCTCCAACCCCTTTTATGTTCTATTTATGATCAAATGAATCATCCTTGAGGACCGATTGCACTGTGTATTGGGTCAGCACTAGCACTTACTATTATTATTCTCTCCTTATTCTCAATATGTTAAGGTAGATAAGAAGTCATTTGAATCTCATTCCTCGGAGATGACTGGATAACTAGGACCAAGCACAAGAAAATATGATTCTAGATGTAATTCCTGTTATGTCGATGCCATTCCTGAGAGGTGATTAGATGATCTATATAAAATATGTTCTCATTTATTCATTTATTATGGATACTAATGCACTAGATGAGTTATCATTTGGAGTTGATGCTTCATGGGTGTTTAGGTAGCTACTATAATTCCCAAGAAAGTATGATGATATATTTGATTCCTATGATTTGAATCTCATGCCTCATGGGTGTCTACCATCTTCTACCAAGTATATTCTTATCTATTTTGTATATTCAATTACCTATTTGAATCGTGTGCCTTGATATTGCTTGTTTTCCTACCATCACATATATTAAGGTTAGAATATTTGTGCTAATATTCCTATTGGAAAAATAATGTAGAGAGTGGGTATTGAGTGGTCAATGTGGTCAATGAATTGTCAATGAATTATCATTCTTTGGCCTATGGGATCAGTGAAACATATTAACTTGGTATTGTCAGTTGGAATGTCCCCTTGGCTCTCTCCAAGACACTATTTTTTGTAGAGAGTTATTTAAGCTATATCTCGTACGCCTAGCCAAAGTACATTGTTAACTGCTTTTGATGTATAGCCTAAATGAAGCTTCCAGAATTCAGTCTTATAAATTAAGATGAATTATAACTTTAGTATTCATCATACTTGTGCTTCATAAATTTTAATTGTGTACCTCACAGTACCTGCAAAATGTATGGATCAACAACTTCTGCTTAAAGCTAAAGAAAACATCAACTCCCCTTGAATTATAGATCCCTCTGAATATTTGAAAAGATATCTTTCCCAATGAGACATCTGCAACTGGTTATCAGTCCTAATTACATGGACATTTTTCTTAAAATAATCAATGGGAAAGAGGAGATATTAATTTGTTCAACTATTTATGTATGAAGAGGAGTTGATATATAGCTTTTCCCAGTTTTCTGAAATACTTCTACTTCCTTTGAACTTTCAGAAGATTGTCATCAACTGTATCTCAAGCTTAATAACTGCAACCATCTCCTTTCCTTGGTGGAGCCTACAAATGAAGGCTTGGACAGAATCATAAAGACAGAAAAAATGTTCTTACTTGATTCACTTCTTTTCTTTGTATCCTTTCAGAGATCCGGATATAGACATACCAACTTAGATGGAAAGAGTCTAAGGTGCACGTTTTTTTTATCTACTTTTGGAGTTCTGGCACAGCTCTCTACTATATGCATCATTCTGTTTTCTTTATGATATCTAAAGGCTATATTCTAATTTGTTTATTGTTTTCTCATCTTGTGATTCACATCCACTCTCTGAAGGTTATTATGCCACATAACATTGATAAAGCCCTATTGTCATACTGGACACTATTCCATAGTCAACATAGTCAAAAGGTTAACGTGCCACTACCTTGCCTTGCCATGCCCCAACATCACTGTATTTAAGTCAAGAATACAGCCCCTGCCTTATTTCCATATTACTTTCATCATGCCATCATTGTTTTCAAGATTGCAGCCAACCTTTATCTTAGATTCTTGCTCAGTATTATATGACTTCATTCTCTTCTAATCATATAAAGCTCATCATGAGAATTTTAGACTCTCAAAGAGTCATTTCAAATGGGCATTGTAAGAAACCAAATGTTATTATTACTTAATTCTTAAACTGCTGCACTTGGTCAATCTGATTTCTGCTGCGTAAAACAACAATTGATCACCATTTTAGTCAACAATACTTCTGTCCTCTGCAACCCTTTGCTTGTTTGACAAATAAATTTAAGGGGCTAGTTTCAATATCAATGGAATTTTTCACAAGCCATAATACCCACTCTACACCCCCTCATTCTACATCAGCTAGTGGAGATAAAAGAAATGCAACTTTGTCTATATAAGGTGATGATTAATTTTTTGGAAAGGAGAAATATTGATTCCCTCTTTTCGTTTGCTACGATGGTATTAGTGATTGATTAATTATGCTAGAGGATATATGCAATATATAAGGTGAACACTGATATAAAGGTATCATATATATGTAAAGTAATGGCCAAACCACAAGAAATTTTATTCCAAAAATGGAAGAGATCCCAAAATATTGTGGAAAAAAACATCCATCAGGGTAAATAATATTAGTTTCCCCTATTGCAATGCACTTCCACAAGAGTTGAAGAATATGGAGACAATGAATATGAAAACCATTTGACCAATGCAAGAATGTGACTCTTAAACTATTATTTATTGATTTTGATAATAGTGGATATACTAGACATAGCAACAATCTCAAATTGGTTGATATTACCAACTACAGTAAAATAGCGCAAATAAAATGCCCATTATAGTTGATATATTTGAACATAGAAAATCATTATGAGTTACATATTTTGTGCACTATTCTTGAAGTTCAAGATAGAAGAAGTGGAAATGGAAACAAAGTGTTAAAATTTGTTCTTAATTTCTGCAAAGGTTAAGCATAATGAGAGTATAGCATGTAGAAGAAGAAGTTGAAGATGGTGAGAAAAGTTTAGTTTTTCATAGAGGGATTTCTACCATAGCCAAGGTTGCCTCAATTGAGTGTTTATTGTTGTTTATGTTACAAATATACACAACTTGGAATTGATGACCATTGAAAATGTTGCAAAAAATATTAGGGACCTCTGTTTTGTTTTGTTGGATAAGAAATAACAAATCACTCACTTGCCACTTGATAATGGAGTCATGTATATATTACATGGGTGTGGAAAGTTGAACAGATTTGATGGAGCCTCAAAATATAGAAGGCAAAGAAGTTAGGATGGGGATTTATTTATAGCATAATTCTTGGTTGTTTGTTCATTTGCGACAACTCTTGAAAAATGTATCCAACTTCTAGTGCTGGTCCTGAAGATTTGTTTATGAAATCCCTAAAAGAGACTGGAGTAAGGCGATTAAAATGGCAAAGGGAAATTATATGTGAATATAAGAAGTTTAGGGGCTTCAAAAATTATATGAATATAATGATGGTACTGGAAGAAAATATTTTGTTGTAGCAAGATGTTTGATAACAAGTTTCATCTATAGTAGACAAGGAAATTAGAAGAATTTCAAACCTTTAGTTGGATAAATGTCTATGGAGTAGCGAGTTTTCATTCCTCTCTATAGAGATTACAAATTAAGTACAAGGTTTGAATGAGATCAATTACATTATTATGATTTCATGTTGAAGAAATAGTAATCGAGGTTGAATTTGTATACGGATACAGTATGAGATGGAAAATTTTGGGTACACCAAAAAAATTGGGACTAAAAATCTCGCTAATACAAAAGAAAATATGTTTTTTTTCTAAATTTTAAAATTCAAAGAATTGTAACTATCATATCCCTTCAAAATGGATACGAATTGTGGCTTCCTTCTTCAATACTTAAGTTTTAAACACAATAATTCTGGTGGCTGAACTCATTTATACCATATTTTTTCCTTCATCAAGCTCTGAAAGTCTGAATTCTAAGTTATCACCAAATCAAATGCAAAGGGAAACACTTTGAGAATAAGCTAATCAAAATATTCATGATTCACTCTGATCCCTTCTCCATCATTTCACCTCATTTGCAGTGATCCAATCTCATCCTGACCAAGTGCAATGAGTCCCCCCATGTTTTTCTGTAGACTTAGACCAAGAACCAGCTCTAGCACAGGGCATGCTAGTAATGATTCAACTTTGGAAGCAAAGTGTGGTCGTCAAACGTGGAATTGAAATACTTAGCCAGGAACATCGAGCTTTGAGATATTTGTTTGAGCACTGATAAATATGAAATAAAACTTCTCCATAGCCTTTTTATATTTCCCACAGGCCTCCTTGTTTCACGAATCCATTATCGGATCTTTACATATGGGTGCAACTTGTGACAAGATTTGTGTCATACCTTTGTGTCATGTGAATTTTTCAATGTATTGGTTAATTCAATGTGTCCAAAAACTTTGGAGTTATGAGTTCTTGCATCAACCTAATTCCCAGATCTACTTGGGAAACATAAGTGTCGCTAGTTTTATACAACAATATGACTTCAGGACGAAGGTCTTTGAAGGATTGAGGTTCCAGATACCTCTATGAGCTCTATTAGTGTTCTATTTTTGGTCCTAAATTGAGGTCTACAACATTACTACACATTATTTCATCATCACAATTATGTTTTACGTTAAAGTAAAAAAGTTGTGGATTTACCCATACTGCAAAGAGCAAGAGGGCTCAACATATTTTCAACATATAGAGAATTTATTATCCTTTCATAAAAAAAGGGAGGAAAAAGTGCAAAATGGAATTATAAGTTCTAACATATTTTCAAAGACCCTCTTCTATACCCACAAGAGTACTATTTTAAAAATTGATTACATAAAATTATGCAAAATACATTAATGATAATTCCTATCAGCTTCACTAGAGTTCTTGCACTGGAACAATTGGATGCCACGGCTTGGGTTCAGAAGGTAGATACATAATTCCACCTGAACTCATGCGGGAGACTGATGCTATTCGATTTTCTACCCTTCATTTCGAAGGGGATGCCCAAGAGTGGTGGTACCATGGGCTAATCATGTTGGGAAATATTCACATCACTTCTTACACCAGAGTTCACCCATAGGCTATTGAAGAGGTTTGAGAGGAAAGACCCAGAGTTACATTTCAAGGATTTAGCCCATCTAAGTCAAACTAGTAGTGAAAAGGAATACATTACAGAGTATTAGGGACTGGTAGTGATGGTGAATAGCATTTGAGAGGATCAGTTGGTCATGCTATTTTTGGAGTGGCTAACAGAGCCATTGCATGGTTGGGTGAGGGCCTACAAGCCCACATCTTTGAAGGATGCTATGTCCAGGACCCCATATATGATTGACGTTGTGCCCAAGACCTGTGCCTTTGTCCCCACTAGACACACTGTACCATAGGGGAACCCAGACACTATACCACCCTAGAGAGATGGAGGACGTGGTAAGATGGACAAGGAGACCTAGAGGAACCTTAGGAGGAAGAATTTTTTCTTTACCTGCCAAGAACCCTGGGCATCTGGGCACAAGTGCACCAAGGGTAAGGCCCACTACATTGAGGTGTATTCAGATAGAGAATCATTTTAGTTTTAGGTTTGATTAGATCCGAGAGATGAGGGAGGACCATCATCAAGGGAGCACTACCACCACCACCACCATGTAGAGGGGGACCGTTTGCCCCATCAGGGGAATTAATTGCTTCACTTCGTGGATTTCTGAAGTATTTGACACTTAGGATTACGGGATGGTACAAGGGAAACACATTTTAGTTCAAGTAGACAGTGGGGATGATGCGGAACTACTTGGTCAATGGTTACTGATCACTTTTTTGTAGTTGATGTCCCAGAGACCAACGTGGTGTTGGGTGTCTAATGGTTATACTTATTGGGGAGGGTCACCACTGTCTAGTAGAAATTAGATATGGAGTTTGTTGGGCCAGATGGGAATCTATTATTGTTGAGGAGGATGCACTCTTTAGCACCCTGAATAGTTTTAGCACACTATATGGAGGTAGATCTACACCACAAGGACATAGAATGGGCGGTCAGCTGAGGATTTCGAAGATAGGGGCCTAGCCATGGCCAATGCACCCAGACATATAGGCCCTATTGGAGAGGCATCGAGTGGGTTTTGGGGATATCCCTCCAGGCAGGCCACTGAGCCGAGGGTTTGAACACCCTATCAAGTTGGAGGAGGGAGTGCATGCATTTATCACGACCCTGTATAGGCATCCCAAAGCCTATCGAGATGACATTGATAGGGCCATTCAGGATCTGCTAAAATTGGAGCACATCAGGCCCAATTCAAGTCGCTTTGCCTCTTCTATGGTGTAGGTGAAGAAGAAGGACATGCATTGACTCAAAGGCCCTCAATAATAAGACATTGAAGAACATGTAACCTATTCTATGCATTGATGAGTTGATGGATGAGCTTACAGGAGCGAAATACTTCTCTAAGATAGATATGTGCTCGAGATACCACCAGATTTGGGTGAGGGAGAAGGACATCCCTAAGACTACCTTTCGTTACCACTACGAACATTTTTAGTTCTCGGTGATGCCCTTCGGGCTAACCAACGCTCAATCTACATGCAGTCTTGTATGAACCACATATTTCCTGGGTAGTTGCGGCACTTTGTCCTTGTCTTCTTTGACGACATACTCATCTATAGTTGGACGTGGGAGGAGCACCTTCAACATTTGGAGGTAGTACTTCGAATACTATTGGAGCAACAAGTATAAGTGAAGATGTCCAAATTTGAGTTTGGATTGACAAAGATGTTGTACCTTGGGTGTGTGGTTGGCCTAGAGGACAAAGAAAAGATACACCAGGAGAATATCAAGGCCATTTTAGATTGGCCAACACCCAGGAATGTGACTAAGCTTAGGGGGTTCCTGGGAATTTGTACATACTACAGGATATTCATGAGAGGATTCTCACAACTTGCAACACCCATCATAGACTTGTGGAAGAAGGGGGCTTTTGCATGGACGCAGGTAGCATAGGAGGCATTTGAGCATTGGAAGAAGGTCATGATAAGTTGTTATGTTTTGGCTTTGCTGATTTCACTCAACCATTTGTATTGGAGTGTGATGCTTCAGGTGAGAGAGGCTGTGTTGATATAGGAAGGCCACCCGATAGCCTTTGAGAGTAGAAAGTTGCTACCCCATGATCGAATTCATTTATGTCAAGGAAATGTTGGCTGTGTTGCGATCCTTGGCCAAATATAGATAGTACTTGGTGGGGACTACCATTCCCTCGCGAGTTGTTATTGTCATCATCCCTGGGAGATTCCCTTCTATTAGGGAACTCTCTTGCATAATGACCAACCCTGTTACAAGTATAATATCTTCCCTTCGTTCCTTTGGGCCCCGCTCTACCATGGTTTTGATTTCTCGGGCCACCATGGTTCATCTTCTTTGAATGAGAAACATAGGCAGTAGGGTCACTTCCATTTCCATTAGAGGCATACTTCGTCACTCTTGTTTCCTCTTGAGTGCATCTCGTCAATATTTCATGAAAATTAGGAATCGCATTATTATTAAGAATAGTGGTATTAAATACATTCTAATAATGGGGGAGACCTCCAAGCATAATAAGAACCATCTCTCGATCAGATATTGCTTCCCCAATAGCTAGGAGTTTATTCCTGATTTCAGTGAGCCTCATAAAATAGGATTGAATAGATTCATCCTTTCCCTTCTTGATATTCTTCAATTCATTCTTGAAGAAAAGGATTTTATTAGCATTTCTAGCCCTGAACATGCTCACCATCTTATCATACATCTCCTTAGATGTATTTATCTCATAAATGTAAGCAATCAAGTGCCTATGAATATAATCCCAGATAATCATCTTTGCTTTGATTTCCCCTTTTCTATACTTTATCTTCGTGGCAGCTACTGCATTTAATGGAGGTTCTTGAATCTTCCCCTACACATAGTCCATGACATATTGATCTTATAGCACCAAAATTAGGTAAATATTCCATGCATGATAATCAAACTTATCAATCAAGATATCATCAGCCTTTAAACCCTTGTAGGTTGAGGAGGCCATTTGTCCTTGATACAATTCCTTCCTTCAGTGATTGCTTCTAACAATAGCTTGGACTCTTGGACTTTGTCTTCACCTCAGCTCTGATACCATGTTAAATATAGATAACCATGGTGTTCTATGCTTGATGCAATTTTACTTCAATCTTTCTTAGGCCCAATACAATATAGCAATCACATAAGCATGAAAGTAAAATGTTGATAGAACATAATAATATATCAATAGAAGACAAGCCAAACATAGATCATATTTACAATTCCTTTTGTTCAGCAAAGATATGAGATATTGATGCATTATGGCAATCAGCATGATGCTTCAGCTAGCAAAGTCTTTGTCGATCAACCAATCCTTCATGTGTCACACCCATATCCCTCAAAGACAACTCATCACAAGTTAATGATGGTCAACCCAATGTCAACACAGGCAACAACATAAAAGTCAACGCTAGGGCTTCAATCAAAGAGCTCATATTTCCTCTATTTTAGTGCATAGCAGTACAGCCTCCTAAAATCAAAATTTTGGTAGAAGATTTAGGTCAAATTACAAATGGTTGATCATTTTCAACGCTGCAACAATAAGCCCAAAACAGATCTGCAAAAAACAACAATTTCGCTCCACACGTGTGATGGGAAAAATGCCTCCCAAGGCTATCAAACCAATCAGATCATAATGAGAGAATGTGTGAGGAGATGATGACCAAATGATCTCCATGTCTCTCCAATTTATATCCATCAGTGAGGGTGTGTTACACATCTATTAGGCATGTGAGCCTACATTACAAATTTGGACTACCTTGCACATGTGGAAAATAAATTCAAAATAATTGTTCTTCTCATCTAAATAAGATGATCTTTAGATCAACCTTTCACCTCTCCGAAAGAGGAATCCAACAAAAATATGACCATTGTCATACGAGCAGTGCAACATGGAGTTTGGACCTAGTTTCCTAAAATTAACAATCTATCCCTCTTGTATTTATAGATTTCTTTGAAGGGATTTTCTCCTTAATTGATTTAGGTTCACTCAAAACCCCAACTTTGGGTTTCTTTGCCAAGCTAGCCCAAATCTTGCCCTGCATTTCCCAGACATTGGATATTTTAGGGTTTCCCCTTTATTAAAGACTATATCTTATGGAGATCAATAGGCCACTTCATATTATGGAACTAATTTCTTGGGGACATTACAATTGTGTGAAAAGCCCTCACTCCCAGCGTATGATTGATGCAATCACTATTGCAAATCTAGGTTGAAAGCCTCTACATGTGGGAACCTTAGGATAGATTTGTTGTTATAAAATGTTGATGATATATACTTGATAAGTTTTTTTTATCATGGGCAGAAACAAAGTGCACCCTCATGATTGATGGATGGATAGATCAAAAAAATGAAACCTTGATAAATTTCCCCATCTCTAGTCCAAAGGAAATCATGTTTCTCAAATTAGTAGATGCCTCAAACAAAGTTAATAGTGCCCAAATAATTTGTGAAATGATGAAAGTTGTTTAGGAAGTGGGAAAATAAAATGTTGTACAAATTTTTAACAACAATGCAACTAACTATATGGCTGCTGCTAGACTTTTTGAGCTTAGGAATCCCTCCATATTTTGGAACTCTTGTGCTGCACATTACATATATTTAATGCTTGAGGCATTGCAAGAAATCCCTGGATACAGAAAGTTATGTGCAAGGAAAAATACATAACCAAATAAATTTACAATCACACAAATGACCTCAACAGCACAGCAATATTCATTGAAGGCAAGGAACTTGTTTGTCCTACAGTGACCAAAATTCCAATAAAATTCATCTCTTTGTAATTCATCATTGACCAAAGGGTAAATCTCAAAAAGATATGTTTGGGACCTGAGTAGATGGCATCAAGAGACATGGGAGAACACATCAATGAATTTTAATTGTTTCTCTTGTGCTTAGTGGTGGTTTCTAGGAATATGTTGAAGAGATTATTGCTGTGACAAGGTCACTTGCCAAAGTGCTTAGGTACTTAAGTCTTAAAAAATTTCAATGTTCACCTTCAAAGTCAAACTTCATTTCAATTTCAAATTTATTTATACCAAAATTTGAATGTTTGCAACGACTTCAATCTTTCATGATGGTTGATGTTGAAAAACCCACAAGGGTTACACTTATAATGCAGTGGATCTCACCTAGGAGGCTATCAAAAGAAGATATAATGATGAGGTGGCCAAGTGTATGCCAATTACATGCCCCTCTTACATGCTTCTGATTAGATTTTAACCTTGCCACTTTGCTAGATCTTTGGTGTGTAATATTCCCAATTAGCAATAGCTAATTGGAAATATTAATTTTGACTACGTTACTTTAATAAATTTAAGTTGTAAATAAAGTGGGTAAAGATGGACACTTACTCACACTTAGGATAAAAATTATTTCCTAAAGTCACTTGGGAGGCATGACTAATTGGCAACGTGGGGCCTAGTGGTCAAGTGGCAGCATGGGAAAAGTGATAGCATGGCAATCGTGGGACCAAGCGAGCATAGAGATAGATGGATAACATGGCTTAAGGAGATAGCGCAGTTGATGGTGGGGCCTAGGTGAGAAAAAGGCTCTCCAAGCATAAAAAGAGAGAGGGTCTCCCCATTTTGATTCATTCTTACTATGCATATATTTTATTTGTCTTTTTATATTGAGCACGCTTTCTGTTTAGAAAAGTTTGCACGTATTTTTTAATACATCAGGTGTCTCTGTGTGGAGATCCCAACCTCAACCTCGGGTGACTTAGAGTGCCTGCTCGGGTGACGAGTTTCACCATCATTTTTTCAGAGGGGGTAGCAGCAACCACAGTTGGGAGATATTACTAGAAGAGACATCATAGTCAGTGAGAGGGAGGATGCAGTCTTGGAAGGAGGAGGTTTTAGATTGAGGGTTTATCAGGGGATTCAGCCCGGGAGACTTGGAAAGGGGTCAGCCCTTCCCTATTCTAGAATTTTGGTAGATTCAGAGGCCATTATTTAGAGAAGGACCAGCGCAACTCATTGGAGGATAGCTTAGTGCCTCAAGGGAGCCTTTTCAGAGGTCAGCAATTTCCAAAAAGTTCTCTTGTATTTTCTGGGTATTGGGTGAAGAGGCTATTCCCAGAGTTTCAAAATTTTCCAAGGTGGGGAGCAGCCCCAAATAGTCCTTTCATTCAAGAAGTAGCAGTAACACGGCAGCAGTAGCAGCAGCACTGGAGATTACACAGTCATTAGAGCAGCCATTTCGGGTTATATTCTGAGAGTATTCTGATGCTTGCCTAGTGCAAGCCAAGGTGCCATCATTCTGATCACCTTTGTACCCATTTCATCTTTCAGTATTTAATAAATTGGCTCAGTGTTCTCTATATTATCTGTATTGCATATGATGTCTCTCTAGTTGCTGTATGTCTTTGTTTATGTGCTTTCTACTGTTGTTTATTTCTACCTAGAATATTACAATGGTATCAGAGCCGAGGTCTCGAGGTCAAGACTCGTGGAGTGTGGTGGGCTATAATGTCCCGTGTGTAGGTAGGGCCCACAACCACGTGTCTGGGGTTTGCGTAATGAGGGGTACTGTGCAAGGGTCCCTGCCCCCCGATGCTCCAGTGGGGTTAGGCCCACCCTTAACACCCTGGGTTGTTTTCCTCACTAAAAGAATGATCTTTTGGTATTGTGGTTAGGCTTTAGTGGTATCAAAGCTAAGGTCTTGATGTTGAGAATCACGGAGCGTGGTGGGCTGTAATGTCTCATTTCAGGGTAGGGCCTGTAGCCACGTTTTCAGGTCTGCATAATGAGCGGTGTTGCGCAAAGGCCCCCACCCTCAAATGCTCCGGTGAGCCTTAAGACCCCACACTTAACACCCTGGGATGCCACCCTCAGTAATAGTCTAGGCTTTTGGTGTAGTGGTTGGGCCTTTGTGATATCAAAGCTCATAGAATTGGCCCAGCCTATGGAGTAGATGGTCTATGACACCTTCAGGTAAGCTATAAACCTGTTATCGAGGGAGGAAGTACAAAGATCAGGAATAAAGGCTAGAGCTCACCTTCAAGGAAGGTGACAATGTTCCAGTTTTGGACACAGAGAAGGAGGAACCGATGGTGGAGGAAAACGATGCTGGGAAGGAGTTCGGGGAACTTCCCTGAAAATAAGTGCAGGATCTGTCGAGACGGATAGATGAAATGGGTCAGAGAGTCACGACAAAATCTAGACAGCATGAGACCCCAAGGGTTTCCTTATCAGTGAGGGCTCGAGCACATCCCATCATTTTTAGGAGCACATCACATCATAGAAGATGGAATCACACACACCTCCACATTCCACGATGCCTACATTCCTTGTCGCAGACACTGGGGCAGGAGCACAACAGGAGCAGGAGCCGACCCGTATGGGAGATTACTTTGCTAAGTATCAGTCCTATGGTCAGGAGTTTAGATATGCCCTCACATTCCATGACTTCGTTCAGCTGAAGTGGGACAACAGACCCCACAACCATCACAGATGGAATAGGCATTCACATGATGGGGACATGCAGCATACTGTAGGTAGATTCTATCTACCAACATTTCATGGATCATCCAAGTGTTCAACAAAGGATTGGGTGGAGAAGTTGGACATATATTTCGAGCTTAACCAGATGGCAGAGATAAAGGCCATCTAGGTAGCAGCGTTGCACTTGGAGGGCGAGGCCCATGATTGGTGGTTTCATGGGATGGCTACGCTAGGACACTCAAGAGTGATGGTATATGCAGATTTTACACGTTAGGTGATAGAGAGGTTTGATTGGAGGGATCCGGAGGAGCACTTTATTGAGCTAACCAAGCTCAAGCAGATCGGAAGTCTGGATACTTACATTTCAGAGTTCTTGAGACTGTTCGAGATGGTGCATGATTTATCCATAGCCAGGATGATCTATATGTTCTTCGACAGATTTCCAGAGCCTCTATGGGTTTTAGTCAGGTCGACGAGGCCAACTACACTCCATGACGCAGTTGGGAGGACGAGGGATTTGCATGATGCATTACCCCGGACTAGAGCTTTGTTTCCCTAGAGACCAGAATTTCAGCCAAAGGGGAAATACATGAGGGTTCCACCTCCAAAGGGGAACCAGAACAGAGCACATCTAGATGATGATACCAGGAGATATTTGAGGTGGAAGAGGCTATGTTTCACATGCCAGGAGCCTTGAGCACCTGGACACCGTTTTGCCGCAAGGAGGGATCACTACATTGAGGTCTTCTTCGACAGTAGTGAGGAAGAGGAGTATGAGGAGATAGAGGTAGAAGGAAACAACATAGTGCAGAGAGGGGATCGTTCTCCAGCTCCACCGCTAGGAGCGGAAGGTGTAGCTTTTGCACCTACTGGGGGAGCCCTTGCATCTTTGTGGGGAGTTCCCAAATACTTGACACTGCATGTCTGAGGCATAGTGTGGGGACAACGTGTCTCAATATTAGTGGACAGTGGGGCCACCAAAAATTTCATTGATGCCTAGCTGGTAGAGTGGAGGGGCATATCTACGGAGAGCTTTGATGGATTCTCAGTACTATTTCGAAGTGACGAGACCATGCAGTGTCACTAGTACATTTGGTGGAAATTCCGAAACTTTAGTTCCGACACTTTTGACCAATTGTCACAAATTTCCCCAAATTTTATCAATTTTTCAAATCCTGCCCACAACTGTCACTTTACCCACGTTTTGCGACAAGTGTCGGTATTGTGACACTTAGAGGTAAGTGTCGGTCTTGTGACATTTGTAGAAAAGCATCGGAATTGCGATGGATTGGAGAAATGTGTTGGTCTTGCGACACTTCGAGTTAAGTGTCGCTATTGCGACACTTGGGGGAAAAGCATTAGTATTGTGAAATTATAGAAGCTAAGTGTCACTATTGCGATGTTACAGAGAGCTAAGTGTCACTATTATGACGTTACAGAGAGCTAAGTGTTGCTATTGTGACGGTTTGGGGAAAATCATCAGTATTATGACGTTACAGAGATTACTATCAGTATTGTGATAGTTAGAAGAAGGGTCAGTATTGTGAAAGTTGTGTCAGTTGTTGGTATTGCGACATTTAGGAGGCAAGTGTCATTAGTGTTTAGGAACAATCTTAGGGTTTAGGGTTTGGGAGTTATTTTTGGTGATTGTATCGCGCCGTGTGAGGTCGTCCGACCAGGCACTTTCGGGTTGTTCCGTTTCATTCGAGGGCACCAGTATCAGTTTTTCTAAGTTGTGACCGCCTGGGTACCTTCTGCACGTTTGAGCAGCCCATTTTCCATTTTCTCCCTTGTGGTATCATTCGGTTGGGTGCGCCGTGTGAGGTTGCCCAACTAGGCATGTTTGGGTCGTGTGGGGCCATTTCTTTCGAGGGCGCCCATATCATTTTTTATAAGTTGTGACCACCTAGGTGCCTTGTTCCTGTTTGGGCAGCCCATTTTCCATTTCCTCCCTTGTGGCATCATTCAGTCAAGTGCACCGTGTCATGCCGTGTGAGGTCGCCCAACTGGGCGCGTCCGGGTCGGGCCATTTTATTCGAGGACACCCGTATCAGTTTTGCTAAGTTGTGACCACCCGAGTGCCTTGTGCACGTTCGAGTGGCCCGTTTTCTATTTTCTCCCTTGTGGCATCGTCCGTTCAAGCAGCTGTGTTGTGTAGTGTGAGGTCGCCCAAGTACCGGGTGCATTCGGGTTGGGCCATTTTGTTCGAGGGTGCCCAATTAGTTTTTCTAAGTTGTGACCGCCCGGGTGCCTTGTGCATGTTTGGGCAGCCCGTTTGTCATTTTATCCCTTGTGGCATCATTCGGTCAGGCGCGTCATGTCGCGCCATGTGAGGTTTCCTGACTGGGCGCATTCAGGTCAGGCCGTTTTGTTCGAGGGTGCTCGTATCAGTTTCACTAAGTTGTGACTGTTGAATTCTTAGTTAAACTGGGAGGGGGGGGGGTGAATCATTTTAACACATACATGAGCTTTTTAAACTTTTCATCAGCTTATTTACAACTTAATTTTATAGTCAACCTTAGTATATGAACAGTCTTAATATGTTGCAGCAAGTATTAAATTAATGTGACATGAAACTTATTATGAGAGTAGCAAACATTAAACATATTTGGTAAATCATCTCAGTACATAGGCAACACAAATAGAGACAGCAGATATAAGTGGAAACCCATAAAGGGAGAAAACCACATCTTATTATTGTTGTGATGCAAAGGCAAGCTCCAACTCCTTCTCACCACTGATTTTCTATAGGCACCAACCTATAGGAGGCTCCAACCTCAATTCTGCAAGCTACAACTTGCAAGGAAGCTCTGACTCCCTTCTATTTTCTACAAGCACCAACCTGCAGAAGGCTCCAACCTTAGTCAGCTACAACTGACAACTATCAAGCTCCAACTTGATAGGGAAGCTCCAACTTCCTCAATTAAAAATATGTTTGCTGATTTACCTCAGATATCAGCTCTGTTCTATAGCATCTCTTTCTTCTCCTCTCTTCCTTATCATCTCTACCTCAATCTTCTATACTTTACATTCTCTATCCTTACTTTATCTAACTTCTATTTTTTTCATATCAGGTTGATATTATATATAGAGCTCATCACATGACTGTTTGTATTCCACAAGGAATTTGGAATGAATAACCATACCCCTTAGTCTTCTGCCTTCTCATTTCTTTTCTAGCTCACTCAAAAATATAACAATATGCATTAATTTTAATATTACAGTGGGAGTTTTGTTTTCCTACTGGAGACTTGCCAATGCATCACAAACAATAAAAATTAATTACAACATTTACATTCACATTTTCAGTTACACACTTCAATTTTACTGAGCTCCTTTTCTGGATTTTGGCTTTACTAGATCTGTCTTTCCTGTTGCAGTTGAGTGATTGTTCTGTATACTTTGGTTCATCTCCGTGTCTATTCATATGTTCAATGTACTTGTGTGCACCAGCTACATAGATAACTACTTTTCAGGTTTTATTCTCAAATGCTTATGAATCTGGGTGATGTCTGTTCATTACCAATCTCTGTTCTCGGGCTTCTTGCTTACATTCTCTGTTCATATATGAGCTTAAACTTAATGGTTGAAACTCACATTACAATTTCAATTCATCTTTTTCCCTGTACAATTTTTCTGCCGCTGTCTCTCTCTCTTTCGTTCTTGCAGGCTCTCTTCTTCATTACAATTGTATAACTGTCGTACATATAACTGTGTTTTAATATAACTACTATGCAATTTCAATACTTTTTAATTTTTGCACTGGAAATTTCAATCAATGTTGAAGCTGCTCCATCAGAGGTTAAAATCATTATTGTGACCCCACTGATTTTATATCTGGGTAGAATATTTTCAGTGTGGAAGCTCCTTCATGTTCGGGCTACCCTCACTCTTCTGTTATATTACACATTTAAAGCACTCATCCAAATTTTTCAGTGACTTTAAAATCCATTCAGCACATATACAGTGTTCACTATATAACTCTTCATATTATTTGTTGGTCTATATTACATATAACAATCCAACAATAAATTCTCTATTTTAGCATATGTTCACATATACGATGCTTTCAACATTATAATGAACCCTTTGGTTTCGTATTTAAATCCCTAGAGAACGCTTATATAATGTCTTCAGGCCCCATAGCATTTCACATTGTATTATTGAATTCTCTATTCAATTTTGACTGAATACATTAGAAACTCAAAAGACTCTAATGTTAACACGTATTCTCCTTTCGGCATAACCACTTCACACACGCTGGCCCACACATTTATACAACAATCAAACACTGGCCCATACCTTGTTTTTCACCTTGCAACTTCATTCATGATCCAATGGTGGATAATTCATCGCTCTGTCACCCTCTAATCCTATGGAAATCGCGCGGTTAACTTGCACGAGGGTTAATATTCAATAGTTGCATGATGGACTGGATCCCAGCGCTTAAACGGCCTTCCACATCTGACGATGGAGAGCACGTAGCCTTGCTCCATACAATCTGACGAATATCACTCGAGTTAACTGCATGAACTTTAACTCGCAATGAGGCGTGGTTTTCCAAAATCGCTCAGGGACACGTGTCACCCAGCGTATGGAATCGTGCTGATTTTCTAATTATCGCTTGCCCAATGAAGGCGGTGCGATCAAAACCAAAAACATGTATTTACTGTTCACTTCAGTCACGGTTCCGCTGCTTTCTCCCTCAGGGTTCCGTCTACCTTTATTATTTATGAATTCCGCTCTTCCTTCTCAAGGTTCCACGTCCTTCCGTGATCCAGTTCCGTCTAGTACAAGGTTTCGCCTTTTCATTTGTTGAGCTTTGTTTCATTTACATTTTAACATGGCGCTTCCATATGTTTAACACCCAAATCCATCAGGTTTTCACTGCGCATTCATGGTTCCTCTCTAGGTTCCATTCCTTACCATCATTTACAATTCCGCCTCTTTCATTACTGTTCTTAATACGTGTGTTATATTTATGCTTCCATTTTATTCAATGCTGCCTATGCTACTCATTCATAGAACTGATCTGCTCAATAAGATCCTCTCCACTTTCTCCATTTCTTTGATGTCTAATACCTCTACGACTTGTAACCATTCTGACTGTCCACGGGTTCATGCTCCTTTCTACCTTGCATTGCATAGACCCTGTTATTCTCATGCTCCAAACTGAGAGCCTTCTATTATCCTGTAAATATTACTACACCATTCACCAAAAACATGTGCTCCTCTTCTCTACTTCAATTTTCTTCTCCTGCCTTCTCCTTTTCCTTGTTGTTGTTTCAGTTGCTACTCCTTTGCCATCTCCTTTGCCATCAATGACAACATTTCCAACAGTCTCCCCCTTTGGCATTGATGGAAATATACTTCCTCTGTTTTCCTCTTAGGGCACTTCCTTTTGTTTCTAGCTCTTCCTCCCCCTTTGACATCAATGGCAAGGGGTTTCTCATTTCCTAGTATAGATTCTATCCTTTGATCCTTTTTTTTTATCTTTTTTCACACTTCTTGCATTTCCTCTCTCTGAGATCTTCTGACTTTGTACCCTGCTGCTCCAAACTTTGGATTAAATCTAAAATACTGACCCTTTAGCCTTTTCATTGACTCTTTTATGTTGGATGTATTCTTTCCATAATCCTTTGATCTTGAGGACCTGTTTCATGCTTCCCTTGTTGGCTGATCTCCCCCTGGAATGATATTTTCATTTCTGTTCTCCCCCTGAAATTGTGCTTTGTCTTCATATCAGAGAGTAGCATCTACAAATGCTACCCCGAGTCTATCTCTCAAATATTCAAATGGTTCTCTAGCAAGAGGTTTGGTAAATATATCTGTTGTTTGTTATTTTGTTGGTACATACTCCAGCTTTACTATCTTCTAAGCCACTTGTTCTCGGAGAAAATGATACTTGATTGGGATATTCTTAGTTTTTGAGTGAAGCACATGATTTTTAGATATACTTATAGCACTTGTATTATCACATTTGATTGAGATAGGTTCATCAATGCTTACCTTCATGTCTTGGAGGGTTTGCTTCATCCACATGACTTGTGTATAGCATGCTGCTACTACTATATATTCTGCTTCTGCTATAGAGAGAGAAATAGATGTTTGTTTCTTGCTTAGCCATGCCACTAGACTTTCTCCTAGATAGAATTCACCTCCACTTGTGCTTTTCCGGTCATCCACACAACTGGCCCAATCTGCATCTGTGTATGCTGTCAAAGTGAAACTTTTGCCTTTAGGATACCAAAGTCCATATTGTGTTGTTCCTTGTAGATATCTAAATATTATTTTGACTGCCAGAAGGTGGTTTTGTTTAGGTGCTTCTTGATATCTATCCAAATTCCTACTGCTAGCATGATGTCTGGTCTTGATGTTGTCATATACAACAGACTTCCTATCATGGATCTATAGAGCTTTTGATCTATATCAGCAGATCCATCATCAACACATAGCTTGCATCCCATGATCATGGGAGTTGACACAGGTTTGCAGTCTTCCATTTTGAACTTTTTCAACATCTCTTTTAAGTATTTTTCCTCTCAGATGAATGTACCTGTGTTCTTTTTCTAAATTTTAAGTCCTAAGTAGAAATTGAGTTCTCCAATCATGGACATTTCAAATTCTGATTTCATCTCCTCAGCAAACCCTTTTGCTATTTCATCTCTATTGCTTCCAAACATAACGTCATCAACATATACTACAACAATCAAGAGTTCATTTTCATGGGCTTTTATGTATAGATTGATATCTACTCCACCTCTCTTAAAGCCTTGTTTTTGCAAATATTTATCCAGTATTGAGTACCAAGCACGAGGAGCCTGTTTCAGTCCATATAGAGCCTTCTTCAGTCTGCACATATAGTCTTCTTTGTCTGTTAAAGAGAAACCTTCTAGTTGCTCCATGTAGACTTCTTCTTCTAGATCTCCATTTAGAAAAGAAGATTTTACATCCATTTGATATACCTTGAGGTCTTGGTAGCATGCAAAGGCCAGAAACATTATGATGGCTTCCATTCTGGCTACAGGTGAAAATGTTTCATCGTAATCAAGTCCTTCGATTTGTGAATATCCTTTGCAGACAAGTCTAGATTTATTCTTGATTACCTCTCCTTCCTCATTCATTTTATTTTTGAATACCCATTTTGAGCCTATGACATTTTTCCCAGTGGGTCTAGGAACTAGTTCCCAGGTATTTTTTTCTCAATTTGGTCCAATTCTTCATTCATAGCATTCACCCAAGACTTGTCCTTGCTGGCCTCTTCAAATTTCTTTGGCTCTATCTGTGATAACATGGCTATGTATGCCTCTTATGTATGTTTAGTTAGCTTCCTTCTTGTCTGGACCCCTACTTTCTTGTCTCCTATGATCTAATCTTTAGGATGATTCTTCTAAGTGTATCTTGATGCGGCTTTCGAGCTCAGCTCTGCATCTTCCGTTGTCTTTCTTGTTTCATCATCATTTTGGTTTTCTTCTTCATGATTTTCTGATGGATTGCAGCAGTCTGTATGTCTCGTATTGTTTGGAAGTTCTTCATCAAATCTCATGTCAATACTTTCTACTATTTTTCGAAGAGTCTTGTTGTAGCACCTGTACCCTTTACTTTTGGAAGCATATCCTGGAAATATCCCTTCATATGCTCTTGCATCAAATTTCCCAAGATTTTCATCATTATTCTTTATGTAACACTTGCTTCCAAAAATTCTAAATTTTTTTATTGAAGCTGGCTTTCCATGCCATAGTTCATAGGGAGTCTTGTCACTGCTTAGCCTTAAGCGAGATTTATTAAGGATATGCACCACTGTGTGTACTGCTTCTGCCTAGAAGGTTTGAGGAATATTACTCTTTTGCATCATGGCTCTGGCAATTTTTTGTACAAATCTGTTTTGTCTCTCTGCTACTCCATTCTTCTGAGGTGTCCCTGCAATAGTAAATTGTTTCTTTATGCCATGATCATTGCATAGGTCTGCAAAGTCATAATCAGTGAATTCACCTCCTCTGTCTAATCTGATGTGTTTTAGCTTGCATCCTATTTTATTTTCTACTAATGCTTTGAATGTCTTAAATTTTTCCAGAGCTTCCGATTTATTCTTGAGAAATGCAACCCATGTCATTCTGGAGAAGTCGTCTATTATCAGCATGAAGTAGGATTCTCCACTTGGATTTTTAGCTCTTGCAGGTCCACACAGGTCCATGTGCACAAGATGGAGTGGTCTTCTTGTTGATAACTCATCTTTGGCCTTAAATGATGTGCGGGTCTGTTTGCCCAATTGACAAGATTTGCATATGGTATTAGAAGTACTTTTTATTTCTTGCATGTATCTGACATCTTTCTTCTTGCTTAGTCTGATGATGTGATCGAAGCTGAGATGTCCCAACCTTTTATGCCATAACCATGACTCCTCAAGTTTTCTAAGATGACATGCTTCCTCTTCCTCTTTCATAATGTAAACATTAATCTCTGTTCGAACTCCTTTGAGTAGAGTCTTACCTGTGGTGCTTGATCTGACTTCACAATATTGTGCTCTAAAAAGAACTTCACAACCTTTATCACACATTTGATTGACACTCAGCAAATTTTCTTTCAGCCCATCTACAAATAGCACATATTGGGCCTTTCCTCTACCATTGTCTAGGCTGACTGAGCCTTTTCCTTTTATTTTTCCTGATTTATCATTGCCAAAACTAACATTGCCAGATTTCTTTTCATCAAGAGTTATAAACTTACTTCTGTCTCCAGTCATGTGTTTTGAGCAGCCACTGTCCAAATACAACTGGCTTTTCAGGTCTTGAGCAGTTAGAGCCAAGTCACATTTATTCACCTTCTTTATCCACTCGAAGCATCCTTTTGTTTGGTATATTTTGTGAGATGATGAACTACTTCTTATGAGAGGACATTTGGAAGGCATATGTCCAACTTGATTGCATACATAGAATTTGATCATAATTTTTGCAGAATTGTGAGTATGAACAAAATTTCTTTGATTCATAAACCTCCTTGAGGTGTTGAACATCAATCTTTGTCCATACTTTCTACACTCAATGATCTTATGGCCAAATTCCTTACAATAAAACAGTAACCATAGAAACTATTTGCATACCTGATGTAAGGTTGTCTTCTCCATTTGTTTGTTTGAGATAGTCTCTTCACTATTTGCATATTTTGCTGGTTTGAATTACTCCTCCTTTCCTGACAATATGCAGTAATGTGTCCATCACAGGTGGTATTCTTCATAGGAGGAATGAATATCCTTTGATGGCTTCCAAATTTGACATACTCAGGGGCATATAATCCTTTTTCTGTTGTCTTACTATTTATTGCCTTCTTTGTTACTAGAGGTTTCTTCTGATCTTTTTCTTCCTCATTACATGTTTCTTCTTTTGTAGGAATTGTTTGAGCTGCTTCATCATTCTTCCTGGCTTTTACAAAAATAATTTCTCTGTTTTCTTTTTCTTTGCTTTTACTTGATTCTCCTTTATAGCCTATTCCCGTTTTTATCATAGGAGATATTTGAGCATTCAGAATTTCGTTCAACTTAATAGAGCTTGTTGTTTGAGAGGAATTTGTAAATATTTTCCTTTGAAAATTTTCTAATTTCTTCCTCAGACATACAACTTCTTCTTCCAGCTTCACTTGTTCTCGAGTTTTATCCTTGATTTGCTGAAGTAACTGTTGATGTCCCGTGTTTTGATAGTTTGGAAAATCAAAATACAAGGCAACATCAGAACCAATCTTTAGAGTTCTAGGATCTAGTCCTCCTGTTCTCAGAGAGGGATCTCTCAAATGTTTGTTTGCAAAGGTTTATCTTGTGTGCTTAGAGTATTGATTTTAGACTAGTTATTAAGTGCAGGTGTTTGTTTGTTTGGTTAGATGGAATGATACAACAAAACATGAAAGGTCTAGGAAAGATACACAGAATGGATAAACATCTAGTTCATTGGGCAATGGAGTCAAGAAGAGGCCATAACATACTTATCAATGGATATGGGATATCAGAGGGAAAATATAACTTGGCCGCAGGATCCTTTGGTTTTGGAATGAGATGGACATTAATGATTTGGAAAGAGAAGTTTTAATCCTCAAACAAAGAGAATTTGAAAGCATAACTTGAATCAATAAAGAGCTCTTTGGTAGACAGGGCTAACCATAAATTCTACAAATCACACCTTTAAGAAAATAATTATTTCAAAAAAACTTTTAAAATTAAATCTAAGATTCGGGGAACACCCTATTTCCTCAAATATTTTATTTCAAATGACTTAGAAAAAATAAAATATTAACTGATAATTGCAGTCATAGAAGAGGGAACACCTAATGCATCTATGATCATAACTATAAAAGACCTTTAAGCCAACTGTTTAAGTGAGGACAAAGGGCAAGATCGAAACAGACCTCTTTGATTCACTGTAAGCAAAGAACTTCAAAGCGAGACTTCAATAACAGTTTTTAAGTGGCAGTAGACAAGCAGGGAGAACCATAAATCATGCTAAAACCAATTGTTTGAAATATTACGAAAATAAACAAGCATGAAGATTAAAGAGAGAGATTAAAGACTCTAAAATACTTCAGCAGAAGAAAACATGAAACAGTGAAGGATGAACAGGTCTAAGGTGCTTCCAAGGGTCATTTCTTAGCCTAAAACTTTCAAGCTACTTTAGTAAGAAATTATGGAACATAATGAAAACAGGGGAAAACATAAAACAGTTCAGAATACTTCACCAACAGCCAAGCTCATGGATCCAATGATAGAGCCTTCTCAGGAACAAGCATGCAACAACATCATCAACGTTTCCAAGACTTCATTTTCTTCTTCAACTTCAATGGATTATGTATTTATTTCAAAGAGTTTCAGTATTACAACTGTGATCAAGCAACAACCAACCAACCAACCAACTTCTCATCTTCTACAGAAGTATTTATAGAAGAATGAGGAGGTGGAATGGGATAAATATCTTCTAAGTTGAAATAATATAGTCCACTATCTCTCGGCCTTTGAGGGGCTCAATGGAGAACATTATGATATTTCTCCTGTATTAATTGGTTATATTAACTATTTGAGCTTGCTTGGAAAGAAATTGTTGAATTTAAGGTTCTGCATTATCCTTAACATAACTTATGTTGACAGTTTATAATAAATTCCTTTGGTGGAAATAACTGTTCGGCCGCATTGATGCAAATTCTCTTGGTCGGGCAATAAATCGGCCTCCTTTTGATTGCTTTGAGGCTGCAGGTGGCTCTGTGGTAGCCGGGGATTCAATTTTCCCTTGATGTGGCAGTGTAGGCTGTTTGAACTAACATATATTTTATTTTAACCTAAAACACCTGTAGTTATTTGAATTCTGTGTTTTAGTCTTTAATTAAGACTAATCTCTATCTTCTGGTCTTCAAACTTCCTTTAATCGTGAATCAGATCTTTGATTCAATCAAATTAATGTCTTAAACCTCCCAAATGTATTAACAGTATTTAAACAAGTTTCCACTATGGTTCTGTGCTGTCGGTCTGATACTCTTTAATTATCTTTCTCTTCACGGTGTCTTGTTGATGTGCAGATCCGCGAAGGTCTCTTATGGTAATAGCGCTTCATGATGCGCCGACGGATCATGATATTGAAACCTTTTAAATGGATCCCTATAATAAACAAAACCTGAAGGATCGTCATCCTTTGGCTTTTATTTTCCCTTTAAAACATTCGAAATCCATTAGATCCTGCAAAAAACACACAAAAATTATAAAATCCTACGTTTATTGGGTTTAACTACTTCGAAGGCTTCAGGGAGGAGCGTGGTCGTTGGATGGAAATCATCCGATGGTGGAGATCTGTGTGGAAGAGGTTAAAAAAGGAGAATGGAGGGATATATAAGTCGGACCCATCGATCTGGAGAGATCGACGGTTGGGAGCGATCCTAGTCGTATAATGAAAAATGACGTAAATATAAAGAAAACAGGTTAAAAAACTTTAGGTGGAGAAAAATGCAAAAAAGGCGAATGGGCTTCAGAAATAATCTGGACCATTGGATGAATGCAGCTAGATGGCCCAGATCTAATCGGGGAATCACAATCGATGGGGGCAAAAAAAAGAAAAGGGCTGCCGAAGATCTCCGATGCGATTAAACGTAGACCGTTGATCTGTAGGTCGAATCAACAGTGGTAAATGAATCGAAGGAAAGCATAAGTGGGGCGAAAAGCGCATGAAAAACTCTGATGCGATTGGATGTGGACTGTTGATCGGAGCATCAGATCAACGGCGGAGAATGTATTGGAAGATCGCAAATCGGAGGTCGCACATAAAAGGTTTAAGTGCGCTTAATGAAAACTCCTGATGCAATTACATGATCGGGAAGGGCGATGCGATTGAGCGCAGGCCGTTTGGTCGGCCAACAATCAACGATGGAGATGAATCGGGCCCATGAACGAGCGGGACCCTTTATTAATATAAAAAACCCAACTTTTTTAATATACAAAGGTTTTTATGATATGGGCGGGGTATATGTATGATATGGTTAGGCACCCGTCTGCAAGGCTGAAGGTTTATATGAAGGATAATATGCCCGGGGTTTTATATATAAAAAAGGGCCAATCGTAATCGGAAGGTCGGGCACGGGCTTTTCAATCAACCCATTCGATTTGTGTGATGCGATGCGATTGGCGCCTCGGGACTTAAGCTCTTAGTCCCAAGCATAGGTTATATGGAACAAAAAACGGAGGGAGTGGGGTTTATACATATATGACCTAATCGCATCGGAAAGTTTGATGTGGTCTTTCAATCAACCCATTTGATTTTCTTCAATGCGATTGCGCGATCGGGTCTTTTTAATCTAACCATTTTTCATTTTTAACACGTGATTTCGCTTTTTAGATCAAAACTTTGGAAAAATGGGTTTTTGGGTTTTACAAAGAAAAAGGTGATCAGGAAAGGATTTATTTACAAGATTTTAAGCACGGAAGGTGGGCCCATAGTCTATATGAAAAAATAATATAATAATACGACCAGGGTCATGAAACAGAGGGCTAATCGCATCGGAACATTTGAAAGATGTCAAACAAACTTGTGCACTGGGATTTTGCGATGTGATTAGCGCTAAAAGGGGTTAGCGCTTGGTTTTTATGGCAAGGGCACATGTGGGAAAGTGGTTAGGGGGCTTAGCCAAAGGGGCTAAAGCCTGTAATAAAGAACAAGAAATTTTGATGATTTTTCAATGTTTTTAAAGGGATTCGAGGGTTTTGGTAAGGCTAAAAAGTGGGTTTTGAACCTTACAAAGTGGATTTTCATGAACGGAAGAAGGAAAATCATGAAAAAATAGAGGAATTTTATGGGAAGAAAGGGGTAAAAAGTGAAGGTTTTTTTTGTGGTGGGAGGAGGGAAAAATGTCTTTGCAGCAGTATTTTTACTTATGGAAACAACAGAATTTTGAGAGTATGAAATGGAAACAACAGTGAAGATTTAAGACTGATGACCAGATGCCTTCATGAGTCTTCAAGAGGTAACACTTTTTGCAATAAAATATGTTCCTTGAAGGCTAAAAAATGATTTAGCCACCATTTGGTATGACAAATTTTATTGGTGGCTAACAGTGGCTCCACTTGGGGATGGTGCCTTCTTGAAGGCATCAAGAACTTCAGACTTGCATTCTCTGGGAGGATGATCAGTGCCTCTTCCATTGGGCTGACTTTATTTTACTGAATGATATTTTTTCACTCTAGAAATGGTAACATCCATGGAAAAAAATGGATCTTTTATCAACAAGCTTTCTACCTACCCAATCCTACTGATCTAACATTTTTCTTCCTTAGAGTGCACTTGGATTGGCAAACTCTCTTACAACATTTTATTCTTTTGAAAGAAAAAAATATAATCTAGTTCTGCTTCTTATTTCTCCATGGAGTTAGATTAAGCAGTCGAGCCCATATGCTTCTCTACCTAATCTACTAATCTGTTAGGATTAAACAGTCTAACAGAATTTTATTCTCTAATTGCTAAAGCAGAAATTAAAAAACATACAAGCTAGGATTGAACAGTCTAAATTGATGTTGATCTATGGCATAAAAACAAGCTGCACATAGATTATTATTTGCAGAAAATTAAATCAAAATGATGAAGGCTTTAAGATATAAAAATTCAAATCACTTCCTTCATATTTTTACAGCTCTGTTTTGACTTTATTTGAGTTGTTTCTCCTTTTCCATCTGGTTCAGATTTTGAGCTAATTAGAACCAGATTTTTATCCTTTTTCACTCAGAAAACAAAACAGATTTGAGTCATTCTCTTTTTGAAATGTTAGGTTCAGATTTTGAGTATGTTTGAACCTTTGATTTCTATCCTAATCTGTCTACTGATAAGCCAAGATTAAATAGTTTGGAAAATCGAATTCACTATCCTATCAGCAGAAAATTTAAAGGATAATTAGTCAAGATTATGCAGTTTGACTAACTAGAAGTGTGTTTTTCAGTAGTGGAATTTAATCTTGCACACTTTCAGATTAGTTTCTCTTTTGTGGTATGGGGCTATACCTTTCTTGTTTTACAATCTGCCCTCTTTTCTCCTTTTTATTGTTTTTGGATTTTTATTTTTTTTTTTATTTTTTTTATTTTTTTCTTTCAAGACAAAAATCAACAACTAACTAACTGCTCAAATCTAAGCTTTATTGACATTCCTATATAACCTAAACTAATCTTGGAGTATTTACATGTTTAGCTAATGAACTCTCTTTTCCAGTAAAACCAATCCAGTAAATGATTCCACGATTGGTCCTTTTTCATCTCCTTGGGCAAGCTGGACAAACAGGGCCACTCCCATTCCTTTTGTTTTTTAGCAGCAGTGCTAAATAATCTTCTTGCTTTTGGTAATACGTTGCTCCTAATGACATTGATCCATTCCTCAAATGCCTTCAAGAAGTGAGCATAGGGATCTTGAAATAGTGCCTGGTTAAGAGTGTTTGGAAGATGTGTTTCAACCAGAATCATCTCTTTTTTCTCCACAGGATTAAGGCAAATATTCTTATGAGAAATAAAAACTTCCTTATATTCATTATTATCTAAACTAGAGGATTCATCATATATTACAGGGTTGTCTTATAGTTCTGGTATGCTCTGATTCCATGGACTGTTCTTCATGAAGAGATCATCATGTTCTTCAGCAGGGGTATCTCTTATTACTTCAACCGTTTTAGGAGGAAGTTCCTTATCTTCATCCCGCTCAAGAAATTTCTCTTTATTTTCAACCTCAACATTGCAACTAGTAGATTTCTGACCCCCAATTATGTGAAAGCTATTTCTAATGAATTGGATGGGTTGATGGTTGCTTTCAAGCTGATGATAATGAATTTCATGACACCAATCCACTGTTGGTTGCCTTGCATGATTAGTTTCTGTTTGGAGCTCATCATCATCGTCAGATTGATCAGAAGTTGAAAAATCATTAGTATACACAATTTCACCAATAAAACATATTGGGTTATCATTTTGTTCCTCTTTAAACTTTTATACAAGTTTATTTTTTGTTTCAAGACAACACAATTTAGTAAATAAATAAGCAAAAGTGTTTTTTTGTAATAAATAATTTAGGGTTGGCTATTTATTTAATATCCAATCAATTTCTTCCTCTGTAAAAAGAGAAGGAATTTTCTCTTTTCTTTGGACAGAAAAAGAGCAGTCCTCTCCCTCTTGTGTTAACTGGTTTTGAGGCTAGATGTCTTCTTGAGCCTCTTCTAGGGAAACATTACTTGTGCTTGAAGGGGAATTTTGAGGATTCTCTTCCTTTCCCTGATCTATCTCAATTTCAAACAACTCCTCATGATTTTCATGGCAGTCACTTTGACTGTAACGTTCACGAGTTGTTTCAAGTATATTGTTAGCATGCCATCCTTTTTTAATAATCTGAAATGAGTCATAACATAAAGGAAGAGACTCTGGTTGTGTTGTCTCTTCTCCTATTTTAGATTTTGTAGGTTCAAAATGGCCTATGTTTTCCTCAAGGCACTGCTCACTATTATTTTTTGCAATTTGGTTATGGAGTTCTCTTAATAGCATGGTACAAGATATAGGTAGATAATCAGGAATTTCCTGACAACCTTCTTCATTGATTTCTTTGTAATCTTGTTCATCATACATATCTTGTAATGTTTGGGTTTTTTCTTGATTTGAAAGGAGCATGGGCTGCTCTACATCATCAGTATTCAAATTAGCTTCATTCCATTTAATTCTTTTCCCAAGCATATACACCATTTTTTCCATCATGACCAGCAATTTTTCTTTATTGTTTTCTCTATAGTCTTGCTCACCTTCTTCTATAAAGTCTTGATCATCATCTATATATTTCTCATTATCTAGGTCTTGTAATGGTTGATTTTTTGTTTGATCTAGGAAAAATATAGGTTGCTCTGGATAATCGACATCTATATCATCCTCATGCTTTCCCAATATTTTATCAAGTATGTACACTATTTTTCCCAATTGGGTCCAATAATGTGTTTAGTTTAGCTTCTCTGTCCATACTTGGATCCATGTTTATAATAAGCGGTCACTGTATCTTTCTAACCAATTCAGAGTCCTTTACCAGTGGATTTATTAGGTATTTTGGGATTGTGGAGTCGCCAGGTGGAAGATTTTGAAATTTTTTGTCCACCAACAGCATGATTGGGTTTTCTCAATGCATTCCCAAGGGAGTCTACAAGGATTGGAAGGGTAATAGGGCTACTAGAGGCCAGTGGAGTCATGAGGTGGAAAATTTTTAGCTTTTTTGAAGGTAACATGTTTTATGGTTCCACCACCATGTTTATTATGAAGCCAAACTGAAATATTTTTGGGTTTTTTTGAGTCTCTATGGTTGTTTGAAATACTAATGAGTTTATAAGATCTTTCTAGGCAACTATGAACTCATCATCCCACCATGATCACCATTATGTTGGTGTCCTGTGTTTTGATAGTTTGGCGAATCAAAAGACAAGGCAACATCAGAACCAATCTTTAGAGTTATAGGATCTAGTCCTCCTGTTCTCAGAGAGGGATCTCTCAAATGTTTTTTTGCAAAGGTTTATCTTGTGTGCTTAGAGTATTGATTTTAGAGTAGTTATTAAGTGCAGGTGTTTGTTTGTTTGTTTGGTTGGATGGAATGATACAACAGAACATGAAAGGTCTAGGAAAGATACACAGAATGGAGAAACATCTAGTTCATTGGGCAATGGAGTCAAGAAGAGGTCATAACATACTTATCAATGGATTTGGGATATCAGAGGGAAAATCTAACTTGGCCGCAGGATCCTTTGGTTTTGGAATGAGATGGACATTAATGATTTGGAAAGAGAAGTTTTAATCCTCAAACAAAGAGAATTTAAAAGAAAAACTTGAGTCAATAAAGAGCTATTTGGTAGATAGGGCTAACCATAAATTCTACAAATCACACCTTTAAGAAAATAATGATTTCAAAACAACTTTTAAAATTAAATCTAAGATTCGGGGAATACCCTATTTCCTGAAAGATTTTATTTCAAATGACTTAGAAAACATAAAAGATTCACCGATAATTGCAGTCATAGAAGAGGGAACACGTAACGCATATATGATCACAACTATAAAATACGTTTAAGCCAACTGTTTAAGTGAGGACAAAGGGCAAGATCGAAATAGACCTCTTTGATTCACTGTAAGCAAATAACTTCAAAGGGAGACTTCAATAACAGTTTTTAAGTGGCAGCAAACAAGCAGGGAGAACCATAAATCATGTTGAAACGAATTGTTCGAACTATTAAGGAAATAAACAAGCATGAAGATTAAAGAGAGAGATTAAAGACTCTAAAATACTTCAGCAGAAGAAAACATGAAACAGTGAAGGATGAATAGGTCTAAGGTGCTTCCAAGAGTCATTTCTTAGCCTAAAACTTTCAACCTATTGTAGTAAGAAATTATGGAACATAATGAAAACAGGGGAAAACATAAAACAGTTCAGAATACTTCACCAACATCCAAGCTCATGGATCTAATGATAGATCCTTCTCAGGAACAAGCATGCAACAACATCATCATGGTTTCCAAGACTTCGGTTTCTTCTTCAACTTCAACTGACTATGTATTTATTTCAAAGAGTTTCAGTATTAAATCTGTGATCAAACAACAACCAACCAACCAACCAACTTCTCATCTTCTACAGAAGTATTTATAGAAGAATGAGGAGGTGGAATGAGATAAATATCTTCTAAGTTGAATTAATACAATTTGTTGTCTCTCGGCCTTTAAGGGGCTCGATGGAGAACATTCTGATATTTCTCCTGTATTAATTGGTTATATTAAATGTTTGACCTTGCATGGAAAGAAATTTTTGACTTTAAGGCTCTGCGTTATCCTTAACATAACTTCTATTGATAGTTTATAATAAATTCCTTTGGTGGAAATAACTGTTCAGCCGCATTGATGCAAATTCTCTTGGTCAGGAAATAACTCAGCCTCCTTTTGATTGCTTTGAGGCTGTAGGTGGCTCTGTGGTAGCTAGGGGATTCAATTTTCCCCCGATGTGGCAGCGTAGGCTATTAAACTGACATATATTTTATTTTAACCTAAAACACCTGTAGTTATTTGAATTCAATGTTTTAGTCTTTAATTAAGCCTAATATCTGTCTTCTGGTCTTCAAAATTCCTTTAATCATGAATCAGATATTTGATTCAATCAAATTAATGTCTTAAACCTCCCAACTGTGTTAACAGTCTTTAAACAATTTTCCACTCTGGTTCTGTGTTATCGGTCTGATACTCTTTAATTATCTTTCTCTTCACGGTGTCTTGTTGATGTGTAGATCCGCGAAGCTCTCTTATGGTAATAGTGCTTCATGATGCACCGACGGATCATGATATTGAAACCTTTTAAATGGATCCCTTTAATAAAAAAAACCTGAATAATCGTCATCCTTTGGCTTTGATTTTCGCTTTAAAACATTCGAAATCCATTAGATCCTGCAAAAAACACACAAAAATTATAAAATCTTGTGTTTATTGGGTTTAACTGCTTTGGAGGCTTCGGAGAGGAGCATGGTCATTGGATGGAAATCATCTGACGATGGAGATCTGTGTGGAAGAGGTTAAAAAATGAGAATGGAGGGATATATAAGTCGGACCCATCAATCTGGATAGATCGACGGTTGGGAGCGATCCTGGTCGTATAATGAAAAATGACAGAAATATAAAGAAAATAGGTTAAATAATTTTAGGCGAAGAAAAATGAAAAAAAGGTGAATGGGCTTCGGAAATAATCTGGACCGTCAGATGAATGCAGATAGATGGCCCAGATCTAATTGGGGAATCGCAATCGGCGGGGGTAAAAAAAATAAAAGGGCTACCGAAGATCTCCGATGCGATTAAAAGTAGACTGTTGATCCGTAGGTTGAATCAACGGTGGTAAATGAATCGAAGGAAAGCATAAGTGGGGCGAAAAGTGCATCAAAAACTCCAATCTGATTGGATGTGGACCGTTGATCTGAGGATCAAATCAACGGCGGAGAATGTATCGGAAGATCGCAAATCAGAGGTCACACATAAAAGGTTTAAGTGCGCTTAATGAAAACTCATGATGCGATTGCGCGATCGGGAAGGGTGATGCAATTGAGCGTAGGTCGTTTGCTCGGCCAACAATCAACGGTGGAGATGAACCGGGCCCATGAATGAGCGGGACCCTTTATTAATTTAAAAAACCCAACTTTTTTAATATACAAAGGTCTTTATGATATGGGCGGGGTATAAGTATGATATGGTTAGGTGCCCATCTGCGGGGCTGAAGGTTTATATGAAGGATAATATGCCTGGGGTTTTATATATGAAAAAGGGCCAATCGCAATCGGAAGGTTGGGCACGGGCTTTTCAATAAACCCATTCGATTTGTGCGATGCGATGCGATTGGCGCCTCGGGACTTCAACTCTTAGTCCCGGGCGTAGGTTATATGGAACGAAAAATGGAGGGAGTGGGGTTTATACATATATGACCTAATTTCATCAGAAAGTTTGATGTGGTCTTTCAATCAACCAATTTGATTTTCTCCGATGCGATTGCGCGATCGGGTCCTTTTAATCTAACCATTTTTCATTTTTAACACGTGATTTGGCTTTTTAGATCAAAACTTTGGAAAAATGGGTTTTCGGGTTTTACAAAGAAAAAGGTGATTGGGAATGGATTTATTTACAAGGTTTTAAGCACGGAAGGCGGGCCCATAGTTTATATGAAAAAATAATATAATAATACGATCGGGGTCATGAAACAGAGGGCTAATCGCATCGGAACATTTGAAAGATGTCAAACAAACTTGTGCGCTGGGATTTTGCGATGCGATTAGCGCTGAAAGGGGTTAGCGCTTGGTTTTTATGGCAAGGGCACATGTGGGGAAATGGTTAGGGGGATTAGCCAAAGGGGCTAAAGCCTATAATAAAGAACATGAAATTTTTATGATTTTTCAATGTTTTTAAAGGGATTCGAGGGTTTCGATAAGGCTAAAAAGTGGGTTTTAAACCTTACAAAGTGGATTTTCATGAATGGAAGAAGGAAACTCATGAAAAAATAGAGGAATTTTATGGGAAGAAAGGGGTAAAAATTGAAGGTTAGTTTTGTGGTGGGAGGAGGGAAAAAGGTCTTTGCAGCAATATTTTACTTATGGAAACAACAGAATTTTTAGAGTATGAAATGGAAACAAGAGTGAAGATTTAAGACTAATGACCAGATGCCTTCATTAGTCTTCAAGAGGTAACACTTTTTAGAATAAAATATATTCCTTGAAGGCTCCAAAATCATTTAGCCACCATTTGGTATGACAAATTTTATTGGTGGCTAACAGTAACATGTCTTCTATCTTATTGGCTTCTTCAAGCTCTACCTTTAGCTGCATGAGGGCTTCTAAATTCTTCTCTTCTCTTACATACTTGAGGAGAATGTCTTTCTGTTTTCTGAACTTTGGTTTGAGTCTATCAATCTCCTCCAGAGAAATTCTTAGCTCCCCTTCAAGGTCGACTTCACCTTCTTCTTCTTCATCTTCTAACAGGAGTCCTTCAAGTTCTTCTATGGCCATCAATAAAAATTCAGAGGTTCCTTCTTCACTTGAGGGTTCATCTGAGCCTTCAGATGTACTGCTGTCTTGTTGAACATAGAAGGATTTTCTGTTGAACTTCTCTCCTTTTTGCCAGTTCTTTGATGTATTTTTCTCTGATTCTTGGGCCTGATTCCTTACTTTCTTGTAAGGACACTTAGTTGCATAGTGTCCAATTCTTCCACAGTTAAAGCATTTCAAAGGAAGTTTACCTTTGTATTTACCTGAGCCTCTATCCAGTTTCTTGACGAATTTTTCTTCTTCTTCATCTGAGCAAGAGCATATGTCTTCCTCTTCTTCTTTCTTCTTTTCTGTTTTAAAGGCTTCCTCCCTTGTACTTGGCTTCTTCTGTGGGAGCCTCATTTCATATGCTCTTAGATTTCCAAGTAGCTGGTTCATGGTCAAGGTCTCCCAATCAGTTGTTTCTTCTATTGCAGACACCGTGGGATTAAATTTGGGTGGAAGAGATCTTAGAATATTTTGTAAAATTACAACTTATTTTATGGTTTCACCTAGAGCCTTCATGTTATTTACTATTCCGGCAACCCTTGGAAAGAAGCTACCAATGTTTTCATCATCATTCATTTTTAAGTTCTCAAACTAGGCTTTATAGACTTGAATTTTTGCAATCTTAACCTTCTTTTCTCCTTCATGGATTTTCTCCGGAGTATCCCACATTTCTTTGGCAGTGTCTTTGTGCATTACTTTGATAAAATCTGCTTCACACAATCCATTTAAGATGGCATTCATGGCTTTTGCGTTAGCTACAAAATCTTGTTTGGTTTCTTTCTCTGTGTCAGTTGCCTTTGGGACATATCATAATTCCACAGCAGCCCAAACTTCTATTCCTAGAGACATTATGTATGTCCTCATTATGATTTTCTAGAAAGCATAATTTGCACCCGTAAAAAAAGGGGCTTTATTTGTTGAGCATCCTTCTTTACTAGCCATCCTGATAACCTAGGATCTCTTTTCAGTTGTTAAACTGGTACAAAGGAACCTGCTCTGATACCAATTGTTGAATCTTTGGTTAAAATGAGAGGGGGGGGGGGTGTGAATCAGTTTAACACATACATGAGATTTTTAAACTTTTCATCAGCTTATTTACAAATTATTTTTATAATCAACCTTAGTATATGAACAGTCTTAATATGTTGCAGCAAGTATTAAATTAATGTGACATCAAACTTATTATGAGAGCAGAAAACATTAAATAGATTTGGTAAATCATCTTAATACATAGCCAACACAAATAGATACTATAGATATAAGTGGAAACCCATAAAGGGAGACAACCACATCTTATTATTGTTGTGATGCAAAGGCAAGCTCCAACTCCTTCTCACCACTGATTTTCTGTAGGCACGAACCTACAGGAGGCTCCAACCTCAATTCTGCAAGCTACAACTTTCAAGGAAGCTCCGACTCCCTTCTATTTTCTGCAGCCACCAACCTCCAGGAGGCTCCAACCTCAGTCAGCTACAACTGACAGCTATCAAGCTTCAACTTGATAGGGAAGGTCCAACTTCCTCAATTAAAAATATGTTTGCTGATTTACCTCAAATATCAACTCTGTTATGTAGCATCTCTTTCTACTCCTCTCTTCCTTATCATCTCTGCCTCAATATTATATAATTTACATTCTTTATCCTTACTTTCTCTAACTTCTCTTTTTTTCATATCAAGTTGATATTATATATAGAGTTCATCACATGACTGTTTGTATTCCACAAGGAATTTGGAATGAATAGCCATACCCCTTAGTCTTCTGCCTTCTCATTTCTTTTCCAGCTCACTCAAAAATATAACAATATGCATTAATTTTAATATTACAGTGGGAGTTTTGTTTTCCTATCGAAGACTTGCCAATGCATCACAAAAAATAAAAATTAATTACAACATTTACATTCACATTTTCAGTTACACACTTCAATTTTACTCAGCTCCTTTTCTGGATTTTGGCTTTACTGGATCTGTCTTTTCTGTTGTTGTTGAGTGACTATTATGTATACTTTGGTTCATCTCCGTGTCTATTCATCTGTTCACTGTACTTCTGTGCACCAGCTACATAGATAACTACTTTTCAGGTTTTATTCTCAAATACTTATGAATCTGGGTGATGTCTGTTCATTACCAATCTTTGTTCTCGGGCTTCTTTCTTACATTCTCTATTCATATATGAGCTTAAACTTAATGGTTGAAACTCACATTACAATTTCAATTCATATTTTTCCCTATACAATTTTTCTGCCGCTGTCTCTCTCTCTTTCATTCTTGTAGGCTCTCTTCTTCATTGCAATTGTATAACTGCTATACATATAAATTTATTTTAATATAACTGTTATGAAATTTCAATAATTTTTATTTTCTGCACTGGCAATTTGAATCAATGTTGAAGCTGCTCCATCAGAGGTTAAAATCATTTTTGTGACCCAACTAATTTTATATCTGGGTAGAATATTTTCAGTGCGGAAGCTCCTTGATGTTCGGGCTACCCTCACTCTTCTGTTATATTACACATTTAAAGCACTCATCCAAATTTTTCAGTGACTTTAAAATCCATTCAGCACATATGCAGTGTTCACTATATAACTCTTCATATTATTTTTTGGTCTATATTACATATAAAAATCCAACAATAAATTCTCGCTTTTAGCATATGTTCACATATACGACGCTTTCAACATTATAATGAACCCTTTTGTTTTGAATTTAAATCCCCAGAGAACGCTTATATAATGTCTTCGGGCCCCATAGCATTTCGCACTGTATTATTGAATCCTCTATTCAATTTTGACTGAATACATTTGAAAGTCAAAAGAGTGTAATGTTAACACCTATTCTCCTTTCGGCATAACCACTTCACCCATGCTGGCCCACACATTTATACAACAATCAAACGCTAGCACATACCTTGTTTTTCACCTTGCAACTTCATTCATGATCCAATGGTGGATAATTGATTGCTCTTTCACCCTCTGATCCTACGGAAATCGCACGGTTAACTTGCACGAGGGTTAATATTCAATATTTGCACGATGGACTGGACCCCAACGCTTAAACATCTTTCCACATCTGACGACAGAGAGCACATAGCCTTGCTCCATACAATCCGACAGATATCGCTCAAGTTAACTGGACAAAATTTAACTTGCGATGAGGGGTGGTTTTCCAAAATCACTCAGGGATACGTGTTGCCCAGCGTATGGAATCGCGCTGATTTTATAATTACCGCTTGCCTGACGAAGGCGGTGCGATCAAAACCATAAACCCCTCTTTACTGTTCATTTCAGTCATGGTTTCGCTGCTTTCTTCCTCAAGGTTCCATCCGCGTTTATTATTTATGAATTCTGCTCTTATTTCTCAAGGTTCCATGTCCTTCCATGATCCGGTTCCATCTAGTACAAGGTTCTGCCTTTTCATTTGTTGACCTCTATTTCATTTACATTTTAACACGGCGCTTCCATATGTTTAACGCCCAGCTCCATCAGGTTTTCACTGCGCATTCACGGTTCCTCTCTAGGTTCCATTCCTTACCGTCGTTTACAATTCCACCTCTTTCATTACTATTCTTCATGCGTGTGTTATATTTATGCTTCCATTTTATTCAATTCTGCCTCTGCTACTCATTCATGGAACCGATCTTCTCAATAAGATCCTCTACACTTTCTCCATTGCTTTGATGTCTAATACCTCTAAGACTTGTAACCATTCTGAATTTCCACAGGTTCATGCTCCTTTCCACCTCGCATTGCACAGACTTTGTTCTTCTCATGCTCCAAATTGAGAGCCCTCTATTCTCCTATAAATGTTACTACACCATTCACCAAAAACCTGTGCTCCTCTTCTCTACTTAAATTTGCTGCTCCTATCTTCTCCTTTGCCTTGTTGTTGTTTCAGGTGCTACTCCTTTGCCATTAATGACAACATTTCCAACAGTGACTACCCAGGTGCCTTGTGCACATTCGGGTGGCCCATTTTCCATTTTCTCCCTTGTGGCATCATTAATCGTTTCGGCGTGTCGTGTCGCACCATGTGAGGTCGCTCGACCGGGCGTGTTCGGGTTGGGCTATTTCGTTCGAGGGCACCCATATCATTTTTGCTATGCTGTGACCACATGGGTACCTTGTGCATGTTCGAGTGGCCCGTTTGCAATTTTCTCCCTTGTGGCATCAACATTCGGTCGGGCGTGCCGTGTCGCGCCGTGTGAGGTCGCCCGACCGGGCGCGTTCGGGTCGGGCCATTTCGTTCGAGGGTGCCGGTATCAGTTTTGCTAAGTTGTGACCACCTGGGTGCCTTGTGCATGTTCGTTCAACCTGTTTGTTGTTTTCTCCCCTGTGGCATCATTCGTCGTCTCGTGCCATGTGAGGTCACCCGACCGGGTGCGTTCGGGTTGAGTCGTTTCTTTCGATAGTGCCCATATCAGTTTTGCTAATTTGTGACCGCCCCAGTGCCTTATGCATGTTTGGGAGGCCCGTTTGCCATTTTCTCCCTTGTGGCATTGTTTGGTCGGGCACGTCGTGTCACGTCGTGTGAGGTCGCCTGATCAGGCACATTCAAGTCGGGCCATTTTGTTCGAGGGCACCCGAATCAATTTTCCTAACTTGTGACCACTCGGGTGCCTTGTGCACGTTCGGGCAGCTCGTTTTCCATTTTCTCCCTTGTGGCATCATTCGGTCAAGGGTGCCGTGTCACCTCGTGTGAGGTCGCCCGACCAGGCGCGTTCGGGTCGGGCCGTTTCATTCGAGGGTTCTCGTATAATTTTTGCTATGTTGTGACTTCCCGGGTGCCTTGTGCACATTTGGGTGGCCCGTTTGTCATTTTCTCCCTTGTGGAGTCATTAGGTCGGGCACGCCGTGTCAAGCCAAGTGAGGTAGCCCGACTGGGCACATTCGGGTCGGGTCAAGCCATTTTGTTCGAGGGCGCCTGTATCATTTTTGCTAAGTTGTGACCACCCAGGTGCCTTGTGCATGTTTGGGTAGCCCGTTTGCCATTTTGTCCCTTATGGCATCATTCAGTCGGGTGCGCCGTTTCGTACCGTGAGAGGCTGCCCGACCGGGCGCATTCGAGTCGGGTCGGGCCGTTTCGTTCGAGGGTGCCCGGATAAGTTCTTCTAAGTTATGACTGCACAGGTGCCTTGTGCACATTCCGGCAGCTCGTTTACCATTTTCTCCCTTATGTAATTTTTCGTTCAAGCGCGCCATGTCGCGCCGTGTGAGGTCGCCCAACCGGGCACGTTCAAGTCAGACCGTTTCATTCGAGGGCGCCCATATCATTTTTTCTAAGTTGTGACTGCCCGAGTGTGGCCTTGTGCACGTTCAGGTAGCCCATTTTCCGTTTTCTCCCTTGTGGCATCGTTCAGTCATTCAACTATCCCTTTTGGGTTGGGTAAGGTCGTGTCATGTGAGGTCGCTCAAGGAAACGCGTTCGGGCGTGTCGAGTTGGTTCTGGTTGGGTTGTTTCATGTGAGGTCACCCAAGGAAACATGTTCGTATGAGTCGGGTCGAGTTGGGGTTGGTCGAGTCATGTCGTGTGAGGCCACCCAAGGAAACATGTTCGTACGGGTCACGTCAAGTCATGTACTGATGGCGCTCAAGGAAACATGTTTGGGTGAGTCAAGTTGGGTCTAGTGATCAGGTCTTGTCATGTGAGGCCGCCCAAGGAAACACATTCATACGGGTCTGGTCGACTCATGTGATGTCACCCAATTAGCTGGAAATGAGTTCAGGTTAGGTCAGGTGGGTTCATGCTATATTGTAATTAAGGGCGCTCAAGGAGACACGTTTGGGCGGGTCAGGTCGAGTCGTGTCAGGTCAGGTCATGCCATGTGAGGCCGCCCAAGGAAACGCATTCGGCTGGGTTGAGTTGGGTCTGGTCAGGTCATGTCGTATGAGGCCATCCAAGGAAACACATTTGGGTGGGTCGAGTCAGGTCGAGTTGGGTCGTATGAGGGTGGTTGTATAAAAAATTCTATGTTGTGACCACCCATGTTGCTTGTGCATGCTTTTGTCATCCCTTTTCCGTTTCCTCCCCTGTGCGCCCTTTGTTTGGGCAGGTTAGGTCGTTTCGTGTGAGGGGCGTGCCACAGGAAACTTGTTCAATTCAAATCATGTGAGGGAAGTCGTATAAAAAATGCTAATTTGTGATCGCCCATGTACCTTGTGCACGTTCATGCGACCCATTTTTCATTTTCTCCCTCGTTCCTTCTACGTTTAGGCGAGTCCGGTCGGGTTGGGTCGTGTGATGTCGCCCAAGGAAATGCGTTCGGGTCGAGTTAGGTCGGGTTGTGTTGTACTATGAGGTCGCCCAAGGAAACATGTTCGAGAGGGTCGGGTCAGGTTGGTCATGTGAGGGCACCTAAGGAACATGTCCAACTGGGTCGGGTCGTTTCGGGCCATGTCATGAGGGCACCTAGGGGAATTACGCATTCGAGTGGGTCAGGTTGAGTCGTGTACTGATGCCACCCAGGGAAACGCATTCGGGTCGGGTCAGGTCAAGTCGTGCCATATTGTGAGGGCACCCAAGGACACACGTTCGGGTGGGTCGGGTAGGGTTGGGTTTGGTCAAGTCATGTCGTGTCATGAGGCTTCCCAAGGAAACACGTTTGGGCAGGTCGGGTCGGGTTGGGTTGGGTCATGTGAGGATGGTCGTATAAAAAATGGTAAATTTTGACCGCCTTAAAATCCAGTGCCTCCTCATAAAATCCTCTCCTCGTATAACCGACCACCATTATAGACGTTTACACCAAATTTGGTTTAGACATTTAGTAGGTAGGTAGGGTGCCCATACCTCCCATCTCCATATAGATTAATTTGGTCACATATTATTTCTTCTATGGTAATGGTTCCTCTCTCTAAAGTCCTATCTCTTAATAAATAAAGAAGACATTGCAACAAGCAAAAACACTTACAAAATTGTTACATTGAGATGAAAATAATAAGAAACTAATGTGCACAAACAGAGACCAATGAAACTATCATCTTAACCCCTAACCCCTTAAACACTAATTTCCAACCCCTAACCCATTTAACCCCCTAAACCTCTAAACCCCTAACCCATTTAACACCTTAACCATACACCTCTAAACCATTAACCCCTAACCCCTAAACCCTTAACCCCTAACCCATTTAACCCCCTAAACCCCTAGTAAACCCCTAACCCCATTAGCCCCTAACTTATAACCCATAAAATCCTTAACTGCTAAATATGCTAACCCCCTAGACCCCTAACCCATTTAACCCCCTAAACCCTAAACCTATAACCCTTAACCCCTAACCCATTTAACCCCCTAAACCTCTAAACCCCTAACCCATTTAACCCCTAAACCATAAACCTCTAAACCCTTAACCCCTAACCCCTAAACCATAAACCTCTAAACCCCTAATCCCCTAACCCCTTAACCCCTAACTCCTAGCTAAAATCCTTAACTGCTAAATCCCCTAAGCCCCTAAATCTCTAAATTCATAACCCATTTAACTCCATAAACCCTAAACCTCTAACCCTTAACCCCTAACCCCTTAAACACTAATTCCCAACCCTCAACCCATTTAACCCCCTAAACCCCTAAAACCCTAATCCATTTAACCCCCTAAACCCTAACCCCTAACCCCTAACCCCTAATCCCCTAACCCCTAAACCCCAATCCCCTAAGCCCTCCAAATTTGAATTAGCTTTAAAGAAGTAATTGTTTTCTTACTTCTGTCTAATTCACTATATACTTAGATCATGAATGTGAGAAGGCTGTTTGCAGATTATATTATTATTGTATCAACAATGTAATTATTTCTGTGTAGTTATATATTTCTAGTCAAAAACCTCATCTTCAGAAATAATTTCTTGTCATTTTCAAAATTGACTACTTCATTGAGCACAACATGCAACTTATCTAATGCTTTATTGAATCTAAGAGCTCCATCTTTGGGGCGAGCTGCTTTTCGGGCGCTAACTCCACTATGTGTGGGGTTAATTAACCCTATGCCTACAATTTTTACTGTTTTCATATCAGATTGTGTGGGGGTATATAACTCGTAGCCATATCACATAGGCCCCATTCACTTACGAATGTTCACCAAACTCTGCCCCCAATTTGGTTGATCTTGCTGATCAACTTGAAAATTTTGAATTTTCATTGATGATTGATTTTCCTCTCAGTTGAATGAAAAATGAAGATGAATTTCATATTTTTCCTCCATAATTTCCACATTCGACATCTATTTTAGCTATTCATCTATGTTCATCTAGAATCACCAAAAGTTGTGCTTTTTTTTTTTTTGCAATGGATTCTTGATGTTGATCTCAACGAGATTTCTCCTCAAAAAACATATCCTGGTTGTAAGCATGGTTGTGGTATGTTGATGTTCAGACGAAAACTACAACTTGTAGCCCTTGATCTGCTAGGGGCTGGTTACTTTGATATTAACAGTGGTGTATTCATACTCCTAAATAACCAATAAATGGTCAAGGAAATTTACCAATATGTTGTTAAGTTTTAGCTTATCCATCTCTGGGGCAAGCTGCTTTTCGGCTAACTCCACTGCATTTCATCTCAATTTTTCCAATTGCTTCCTTCTCTCATATGATACCTGAGCCTTTGCCTTTCTTTTCCCCTCTGATTTCATAATAGTGTCATAGTTATGCCAGCCAAATTCTTTGGAAAGCCTTCGTAGCTAGTAGACAATACTTGTGACCTGGCTAAAGCCTCAACACTTTTAGAGTATCTAGAATCAAAATTCTCTTATTCCATTCATATGGTGGGGGAACCCCATCAACAGCCCTTTGGGCGGCCCGTTTGCCGTTTTCTCCCTTGTGGCATCATTCGGATGAGTGTGCTGTCTCGCACCATGCAATATCGCCCGACCGGGCATGTTCGAGTCACGTCGTTTCGTTCGAGGGTGCCCGTACCAGTTTTGCTAAGTTGTGACCACCTGGGTGCCTTGTGCATGTTTGGGTGGCCCATTTTCCATTTTATCCCTTGTGGCATTGTTCATTCGGGCGCGCCATGTCGCACCGTGCGAGGTTGCCCGACCGGGTGTGCTCGGGTTGGGCCGTTTGATTCGAGGGTGCCCATATCAGTTTTGCTAAGTTGTGACCACCCAGGTGTCTTGTGCACATTTGGGCGGCTCATTTTCCGTTTTCTCCCTTATGGCCTCCTTCGGTCAGGCGCGTCGTGTCGCGCCATGGGAGTTCGCCCGACCAGGCACATTCGTTTCATGTCGTTTCGTTCGAGGGCACCCGTATCAATTTTGCTAAGTTGTGACCACCCCGGTGCCTCGTGCATGTTCAGACAACCCGTTTTCCATTTGCTCCCTTGTGGCATCATTCGATCGAGCGCGCCGTGTGAGGTTGCCCGATTGGGCGCATTCGGGTCGGGCCATTTCGTTCAAGGTTGCCCGTATCAGTTTTTCTAAGTTATAACCGCCCAGGTGCCTTGTGCTTGTTCGGGCAACCCATTTTCCATTTTCTCCCTTGTGGCATCATTCGGTCCACTACGCAGTGTCGCACCATGTGAGGTCGCCCAACTAGGCACGTTTGGGTCAGGTCATTTCGTTCGAGGGTGTCTGTATCAGTTTTGCTAAGTTGTGACCGCTCGGGTGCCTTTTGCATGTTCGAGAAACCCATTTGCCATTTTCTCCTTTGTGGCATCCTTTGGTCAGGCGCGCCGTGTCGTGCTGTGTGAGGTCGCTCGACCAGGCGCATTTGGGTCTAGCCATTTCGTTTGAGGGCTCCTGTATCAGTTTTGCTAAGTTGTGACCACGCGGGTGCCTTGTGCATGTTCTGGCAGCCCATTTTCCATTTTCTCCCTTGTGGAATCATTCGTTTGGGGACACCATGTCACGCCGTGTGAGGTCTCCCGACTAGGCGCATTCAGTTTGGGTCGTTTCGTTCAAGGGCACCCGTATCAGTTTTGCTAAGTTGTGACCGCCCGGGTGCCTTGTACATGTTTGGGTCGCTCATTTTCCATTTTCTCCCCTGTGGCATCATTCGTCATGTTGCGCCATGTGAGGTCGCCCTACCGGGCACGTTCGAGCCGGGCCGTTTTATTCGAGGGCGCCTGTATCAATTTTGCTAAGTTGTGACCGCTCGGGTGCCTTGTGCACGTTCGGGCGGCCCATTTTCCATTTGCTCCATTGTGGCATCATTCAGTCAGGTGCACCATGTGAGGTCGCCCAACCAGGCATGTTTAGGTTAGGTTGTTTCGTTCGAGGGCCCCCATATCAATTTTTTTAAGTTGTGACCGCCTGGGTGCCTTATGCATGTTCGGGTGGCCCGTTTTCCGTTTTCTCCCTTATGGCATCATTCAGTCAGGCACGTCGTGTTGTGTCATGTGACGTCACCCGACCGAGCACATTTAGCATGGGCCATTTCTTTCTGGGGCGTCCGTATCATTTTTTCTAAGTTGTGACCACCCGGGTGCCTTGTGCACGTTCGGGCGACTAGTTTGTCGTTTGCTGCACTATGGCATCGTTCGCCTGATTATCCTTAATAAAAAAAAATTCATTGAAAATAGTCATTCATACCATAAAATTACTACTTCAATTTTAACCACATAAAACTTATTTTTAAGTTACCATAATTCATCTTTAATATCACATAATTAGATTAAAAAATCAGCCAAAATCCCTAGTTTATGAAATAAAAATTCAACCATTTTATATAACTAATAATTTAAATAAATGTCTTAGATCTAATCTCATTAATAATTATTTATAATCAACAATACCAATTATTTACCCAAACCCCTTATTAACCCAAATAAAAGTCTCACACATTTTATTTAATGGAATTTGAGTCGCCTTAAAAAAACACACGTATTTCATTTCAAAATGTAAAAAATTTTCAAATATCAAAAGTTTAAATTTCCCTCGTACATTTCCCTCCAGTTGCACGGTCTGTCCAGGGAAGGAGGGAGGATGCGGAAAATCTCGTTTGGAGGGGTAGTTCAAGGTTAAAAAAAATTCGTTCTATCTATTAGCTCTGCGGCCAAAGGGTTTCAAATACGCGGAAGTTGCAAAAGGGTTTCTGAGCCATCTTTGATATTGGGGTTTTGTTATTCTTTTGTTTTGGTTTCTGTGGGTTTCGTTGAGTTTTCTTGCAGGTTTTTAATTCTGAGGCATCGTATGCAGCATCATCACATCTACAGGGATCACACCTATATCTTTGGCACTTCAATTATAATAGTCACATCCCATCCATAATCTTGGAGACTAGCACTATCTTTGTGAGGAAATATTTATGTAATAAAAATACTGGAACATTGACCTAAAGCCATATTTCCTGCATAAAAAACACAAAAATTGATCTTCAGATTCATTGATTTCATCCAAGAGGAGTTACATGCAGATCTATTGAAATAGGAAGCAAACTAATGATGCTTTTCTTACCTTAATCACTGAGCGATCTTCTGCAATAATTCTTGATGTATTGAGCGGTGATAGAGGGGTAGTTCAGATCTAATCCAAATCTAAGTTCGGTCAATAGAAAATATGCGAGAGATCCTTCACATTCAGGGGGGTCAATGTGGCAACCAGATTGGCTCCAAGTTCTGGGAATTGGTATGTGAAGAACATGGGATCGATCCTACTGGGAGATATCAGGACACTTTAGATCTACAAATTGAAAGGGTTAATGTTTACTACAATGAGGCGAGCTGTGGGAGATTTTTTCCCTAAGCCATGCTCATGGATCTAGAACCTGGCACCATGGACAGTGTGAGGATCTGGCCTTATGGACAGGTCTTCAGACCTGATAACTTCGTTTTTGGCCAATCCAAGGCTGGCCAATCTGGAGTTGGAAATAACTGGTCCAAGGGGCATTACACGGAAGGAGCTGAACTCATTGATTATGTGCTTGATGTCATTAGGAAGGAGGCTCAGAACTTTGATTGCCTCCAAGGTATGTGTCTTTTTCAGATTCGAATCCTTGACCTTGTGTTTTTGAAATGTAGGATTTCATTTGCTAAAATGATGTGGGTTTTTGTTGTGTACATGGTTCCAAGTGTGTCATTGTTTGGGAGGAGCTACTGGATCTGGAATGGGAACCCTCTTGATCTCCAATATTAGGGAGGAATACCCTGATAGAATGATGCTCACATTCTCTATTTTCTCGTCTCCTAAGGTGTCATACACAGTGGTGGAGCCTTACAATGCCACAGTCTCTATTCATCAGCTAGTAGAAAATGCAGATGAATGTGTGGTGCTTGATAATGAGGCTCTCTATGATATTTTCTTCACGACTCTTAAGTTCACCACACCTAGCTGTAAGTACTCTTAGTTTTGGGATCTTAGCAAGTTTAGTTTTTTATGGAATTTATTAATTTTTAATGACATTGAAGTTACCAGGGAGGTGTTTTAAATATATTTATATGCCTGTAAATATGATTACCAATTTGAAAAATTGTCAGTTTGTTTGGGTTCAATTAAGATATTTCTTTTTTCATTTTGATTCCTTGTTCTATCGAATGAAAAATATTCATTTACGTGGTCAGATTTTCAATATTTTGTATAATTCTACTCAGTAGGACATTTTATTTTTATACTTGAAGTTCCGAGTTTGAAATATCTTGGTCTCATTTTAGACAAATTCCTCATAATTTTCCATAGATATCGTTCTTAAGTATGGAGAACATCGAATTGTTTATCACTTTGAAGATCTATTGCATGCCAAGCTAGGTTATGTTGCCTATGATAGGAATTTTTTTTCATAGTTTAAACAATTAAACATTGGTGGCATTTCTTCCTTGGAAAAGGAAAATATTCTACGAACAAACCATCAACCATTGAAATTCTGCAATTCATCAATTCAAACTCATATCCATATAGAACATGCATAATGTCTACAATAATTACATCATTATCTAATAACATAATGAATCCACAAACGAGATAATAGAGTCTATACCTTCTCATCCATCCCTGTAGGGATACTTCTTAGCAGATTAATCATTAGACATCATATGCAGTAATTATGATGACTAAAAATTGGTTTATCCTACTTATTCATATTTTGTACTCATTTTTTAGAATTTACCTTTCCTAAATTATACTCTTCAATAAGTTATTGTACAAATTGAATTATTCATGTGTGTTAGTTGGTGCTAAATAAAGTACTCAAAGAATCCCATTCCTTCTCCTTGGAAGGCACCTTTCAATTGATGAGGCTCTTCAATTCCTTCAGCAACATATTTCCGAATCATGCTAAATAATATTAATGATTATATATATCAGTGCTCTCATTGTAGCTTTTCTATGCCTCCCAAACAAAATTTTGGCATATGTTAGCATCTATCAGTGCCTTCTAACCATCGTCATCTAGTTAAATGAATTTCATTGCTAGAAATTCTAAAAATCAACATAATCATGATTACATCTTCATAATAGTGTGTTGTTTTTTCCAACATGGTTTGTCGATTCCCTACAACAATAAAAATGATGCAACAAAAGCTGCAATACTAATCTTCCAACAAATTTGGATACACTTCAAGTTGCTTCTCTCCCTATGTTTTTTAGTCTTAGACTGAGGACCATACTGAGATTATTAATAAGACAATTGTGCACAACTTATCATTAAATCATCAATCCAACAAACATTGGGACAAATACCTCCATGTCGAAGTTATGTTAGAACACCACATCTTTGCATTGATCATTCAACTACTAGTTTGTTTTATAAGTTTCAACCCCTTGCGTCACATCATCTTTCAGCGTCCCTCTTTGCCTCTTGCACATCACATGAGCAGATAGAGTAGGACAAAGGCACTGCATTCATATAGCTCTTGTTTTAAGGTTTAGCTATTTCTTGAGCATATTTTTTGGTATCAAACCCCTCTAAGTGTTTAGTATATGGAACATTTGTGTTATTTCAAGTTCACTTCACCATGGAGTGCTCTTATTACACCTACTAAAAGGCATGATATATTGCATTTGATTTGCATTGACTGCTATTAGTTTTGGCATTGATCAAAATTTTCCCAATTCCCCTGAGGGTTACATTAGGCATCAATTTTCTATTTTATTTTTTCCCAATATTTAAATGCATTTATCTCTCATGCCATTGGTTTATCAACTGGGGGTCTTATTTTGGAGCCAGCAATGGCCATCTTGCGATAGAGTAAAATTCCATATTTCCAACCTCCTCTTCGAGAAGATGTATTATATCAAAATAAGTACCACCAAAAATAGGTAGACTTCAATACATCTACTCTGTAGAAAAGTGAGTGTGTCTTTCCAGGTTGACTGGATCTTACAATACAAATTTAAGAATTGGATCCCTATTTATTACAGAAATCAAGGAAAAATTCATGTTAAGTAAGGATTATATGGTAAGGAACATAAATTTCATTCATGAATTTTATTGTATATCTCAAGTGTATAATTTAGCAGTTTCTCTTGTAGTGGTTTGTCCCTAGTGAGATGCTCCGGTAGACATTGACATCTAGTGTGTTTTTAATTCCTATATCTATATGGCACATTAGATTTGTAACTTTCTTAGAGATACTTGACATCATCTTTTAGTGTAATTATTCTAAGAGATCTCTTCACCTTTAAGGTCTTTCTATTCTTTTGAGCAAGTGAAAATTTCTATTTCGAGTGTGTATAGAAACTTAAAGTTAATGAAAATATCATCTTGTGTTTTTTGAAAAAGTCTTCCACCTTTACATTTTACAATCTATATCTTCGGTTTGCTCATCTTGCTTCATCTTTTCCTTTATCACTTAGTAACATTGTAGAAAAAATATTCATTGTAATTTTCACACTAAGCTTCCTAGGAGATTTTTCTATCTAATTCTCGGCCAAAGATGGAGATATATTTAATATATCTAAACTTTTCATTTATTGTTAAGAAAAGAAGTTGGCATTCTACTAGACACATCATCAATGGATTTTACAAAGAACCTTGCACCAGCATTCCATATAGTTTGCAGTGGCTCACATATGTTTCTATCTATATGAATCAATTCAAGAAGTCCTTTAAAAGTGATTGTGGTATCTTTAAAGAATTTTCCTAATGATGCTTACCTTTAAAAGGGATTATGGTATCTTTAAAGAATCATCCTAATGTTGCTTGCCATAAAAGTAATTTATAGACAACTACAAAATTTATGATGAATCCACATCCCACCCATAACCAAGTTTTCCTCATCTCTACTAGTTTCTACATAGATGGTCCAATCTACAGTGTCACAACTCCAGACTTGCAATACCCATATACTAAAGTTGTGTAAACTACTGTACAAAATTTTATACCATGATCCTGGAGATTGCACTTTCTTTGATCTGGGAAAAAATTCCTTCTTTTTCTGTTGATAAGTTGTAAACAAGCAAACACATGAAACTTGGATGTGGACAACATGACTTAACAAGGTGATGGTTCCCTTTGGAATGTTCCTCATAAATCAAGGGACTTAGTGCATTCTAGGTTCTAACAGACTTGTGATTCTATGTAAATATTAAATTTTTGACATTTGTTACAAATCAACGAAAATAATATGGATAACTATAATAAGGGATACTTACTACTCTCTAAATCACACAACAGAGCCAGCCAGCCTAGGAGATCGATTCCAAGACCTTATCCATGAACCTCAAAGCACTCAACCACTTGAGCTAGCCTGCCAAGCTTAATTACCTGACATTAATTATATGATAAGGGGTATTTAAATAATATTATTTTGAATATAATCATCAGGAATGCACTCCATGAAGAGATAGGACATGGATTTTAATTTTTGAAATGGATATGTTGTTGTCAGTTTTGGGGCCTCAACATGGACATTTTGGCTGCATAAATTTTATGATAGCTGAAATGTTGAGGAAATATGTTCAAAATGGTTTTGTAGCCCTGAAATGACAGTTTTGAGAATCTGATATGTCCCTGAAATGTTTCAAGGTTGTATCCCCTACGTGTCAGTATCTAAAAAACTGAATGATATTTCAAGCACCTCATCCCGACATTTATTGTAACTTGGGGGCTACTCACTAAGCTGCATTTGTTGGAGAGCTGCAAATTAAGAGTTAGTAGGCATGTAGACCTTTTTGGGTATGTAATTTGCACCGAAGCAATAGAGGGCTTTGTTATTGCAGGGTTTTAAAGAACATTTGTGATATTCATCAATGTTATCTAATAGTGTTCATGGATTTTTTGCATTACTTGTTGATGTTACATTATGTTCTGTAAAATTGATGAGAAAAACATTGAATAATATCCTTTATCCTTATTCTTATAAGTTTTGTTTTTCCTTTGTACCTGGTGTTTTTCTAATCATTTTTTCGAATTTGTAATTGGTACCATGCTAGTTGATCATTGAAAATATAAAATCCACAAAAAATGCAATAACAACGATGTCTCCAAGTAAATGTTACTGAATTCCCTCTAATTTGAGTTGGATTCTCAAGTTTGACTCTTCTCTCTTTGGAATCCAAGCCCACTTGTTTCTGGGTTGGACTTAGCCTCAAGTCATCCCATAAGGACTTGAAAATATAGCTTGGAAATGCAACTCAAACATGAGTTAGATTGATTTTGGTGGGTCAAAGTTTTGAGTTTCGTGAGTCAGACCCAATCATCTGCCTATTTCACTCGTTACTCAGCACAGTTATCATAAATGGTATGGTGCTTCTCTTCAAATTTATAAATTCCTGATTTTATAAATGACTCGAGTTATACCTGATATTCTCGCATGCCATTTCTTAGTAAAATAAAAAAATATTTCACTATGAATTAAATGCTTAAAATAAATCATTATGACCCCTTGATGAAACATTTACTGGCATGACACATGAATGAAAGATATGTAAAATTATCCAAGGGAAAAACAATGTGAGCATAATTGACTACATGTATAAACGATTGCAACAAAACTAACTTCAGAACTAGTACATGGGTTGTAGTTGAACTTCCATTACTTCAGATGGGTGAAGGCCCCGCTCACCGGGTGGTGATACAAATTGGTCCAAGAGATCTATATAATCGTCATCTTCACGGTTTCCCATAACCCAGTTGATTTTGGGTGGAATTCTAATTTTCTTTCCTCTTTTAGACTCCCTGGTACTCTAAGTAACCCACAGTCACAACACCAACTACAAACCACAGAACTAGAGCCTAGTTAAGTCCTCTCACATCCTCACCACCATATCTTTCTGCAAGTTGTCTCATTCCACTTATAAGAAGTATGATCCCAATCACAAGTGCACTTCTTTCAGTAGCTACATGGAGGTACTCCCACGTGATCCTTTTTGAGGAAGGTTACTCCCCTGCAGTAGTTTTATTGGGGCACAAGTAAGCATTGACTGGCTGTCGACATGCAAAAACTATAGCTGCCACACGAGACTTCACATGTAGAGATTATATTTCAAATCCTTTTAGTTTAGCTGCAGCAAAAAGTAATCCAAGTAGCATCATAGATATACCAGAATATTGAAAATATACATGGATCTGAAATCAGCCATCTCCTTTTATGTGTTTCAAATATCTCGCTACCAATACTCCTCCAGGAAGCATAATTCCCTGTGCCAGGAACATCATAAATCCATGAACCACTAAAACAGGGAGAAGTGCTTGGTCAGCCTCAGTTGTACCCCTCAACAAATGCACTACCACTGATCTGCTGCTTGTCTAAGAATGCATATTTATGTTAGCTAAGTGTTCCTCAGACCAAAGGGCACCAGTAGCTTGAACAACTTTCAATGGTGAAGATGGATCTATAACATTCTTGCATTCTTGTCCTTTATTTCATCCCAGATCCAACAACTGAGTGAACTCAAATGTTATAATTCCATTCTCATATTTGCATCTTACATCAAATAGTTTTTCTCCACTAGGATGCATGTTTGATGTATCGATCCTTCAACGAAGCAAAGTTTCATTTAAAAAAGAAAAGAAAATTTAAACAGTCCTCGGTCTTTCGACGCTTCTTTATAAGTGTTAGTTTTGTGACACTTAAGAAGCGTCGGTATTGTGACACATAAAACGTCGGTATTGTGACACTTATAAAATGTCGTTTGTTAGGTCTCTGTAATGTAGTAGAGTGGCAAGACTAAAAGCTGCAGATCCTACATCAAAACCACTTTGGGATTCTAGGATCTGGCCCTTCTGAATCTAGAGAGGGATCTCTCTATAAGTGCAAAGATTGATTTATCTTTTTAGGTTGTAATATGATATCAGGCTAGCTATTAAGAACGAGGATTTTTTGTTTGTTTGGTTGGTCGGGAATGAATTTTAATTAGATGGAATATCACTAAATGAAAGAGTTCCAAAAGGTTAAGATGCAATTTTATTGAGAAGGGTTGAACAGATAGGATTAGTATGATGCAGTTTTGAACCATTGGGCAATGGAGTCACAAAAGGGTTTAATTTTACAACAATTTCAAGAGTGGTCCAAGGGTCAAGTCATTTATATCAAAATATCCTTTAGATTAAATGATGGAGTGGAACATTAAAAGTGTTGAGAAAGTGGAAAAAGACAATAATTTCAACAAGGATTTATCAATTTTCCATTACAAGAAAATCCTTTTTAAGTAACTGTTTAAAACCAACCAAAGGATAGGGCTAACCATAAACTTCTTTGGACAAGCTTGTATTAAAGCTAACTTATTAGACAACAATCCAGTAATCTCACTAGACTACTTTTAGAAGGGATGAAAATAGATAAGGAAACAAAGTGCATCTTAAGATCAAGTCAGATGCATTAAAATCTAGGCCTGCTTTCAGCATACTCTTAGGGAAACTTTCAAACAAATTTTGGAGAATGAACTAGAAGACAGGGCACACCATAAACTTCTCTAGTTTAACTTTACTCAGCATGTAATGAAAATATCATTCAAAAACTTCCTTTCAAGTTTTTCACTTCAAGACATGGACTAACCAACATTCCTTGATAATGTTTACACTTAATTCAAGTCATTATTAAATACACAATTGGAGGAAAACATAAGGATAAAGCTTATAAATGAGAGTAGGGTACTTCTAACAATAAATCTTAGCTCTATGCTTGCTGCTATTTATCAGAGAAAAGTGAACAAAATGGCATACATGAAAGGAAAACAATAACAGTAAAAGGTACTTCACCAATGATATCGACCGGGATCCCAGAAATAAGCTTATATATTGATTTTCAATCCAGTTACATACTTCAAGTCCAATGTTTCAGTACAACAACAACTTCTCTTCTCAGCCTAACTTCTTCAATAAATTAACAGAGCTTCAGAGCTTCAGAATTTATTTACATTCAACAATGATTCGATACAACAACTATTACATTAGAAATCCAATAACAAACCCTTTATAATGTGCTCCTCAAGGAGATTTTATAAGAAAATGATGAGGTGGAAGAGTTCCTAGGGTTGAAGTATAATTAATTCTATACTAAATGCAACTCCTAGCCTTGAAAACCATGCAAGGCATAAGGCAAGAAATCATTCCATTTACAACTCTATTTCATTAACTCTGATTTCTACTTTTTAGGCTTAGTGGATGAAAAGATTCACTTTAAGGCTCCTTTATCCTTTACAATAACTTTACTGGCAGTTTAAAATATGTTCTTTTGTTTGTAATAACTGTTCAACTATCTTTATTCTTAATGTTACTGACTGAGATTTAATCTGTGTATTCCTTTGAGGCAAAAGGGTTATAGGTGTCAATTTTGTAGCTGGGGGATCCAATTAGACCCTGTGATGTGGCATTGAGGTGTCCTTCATTGTTTTTGTCTTCTTTCACTAAAAAAATGATTCCCCTTTAAACACTGTGTTTATCTCTTTATTCAGTGGGTTAAAACTCTGATCTTCAAGCTTTGGCTTTAATCACCCTTAACATTAATTTATTGATTCTAATACCCTTTTTTGTTCTTTGTTTTCACAGATGGCTTTCTGTTATTGGAGGGTTTCATTTAGATCGATGATCACGATCCCTTGATGACATGATTTCGAAAACCTGCTGGTTCCTTTTCTCCGTTGGCTTAAGGCACAGAATCGTCACTCCTAGCCTTATTTGTCACCTGTCTGTGACTGTGGAAAAACACAAATCGCACACCACTTAACCCTTCAAAACAGAAAAAACTCATTAAGAAACCATGCGGGAATGGTATAACTACATTATAGAGGTTTAATGGAGGTGATGGAGTGCTTGAGGATAGATGAAATGCAGTGCAAGAAGGATTGAAACCTGGAAGAACAGCTAACCGGGTAAAATTTTTAATTTGGCGTGAATTTGAAGTTAAGTGGTTTCTGGAAAACCATTAGTGGTTTTAACACAAAATTTGGGGGGAGGCGGTATTCACTTTTGGAATGTGATTCCATTCTTCGTTCGACACATGTAAAATGGAAACCGCCTATTTCGTGCTAAAGTAGCGTATTGCGAAGCGGGGAAAAAATTACGCGAAATGTGTCGGCAATCGTCGGATCTGGGGTCACAGATCGTATGGTGGAGGAGAAGCATGATGGATGAAGAGTTGCTTGGGGTATGAAGCAGTGGGCCCAGTGATGACGTTGATCACCTTGTTGCGTAGTGGATGGGTCTTGGCTTATCAGGTTTAGTTCCGTTTGTAGAATCACCTGAATGAACGGTTAGGATTAAATATGGGGCGGGTTATTTGAATCTAGGAAAAGCTAAGGCATGATGGACGGGCAGAGAGCAGATAACCCAATGGTCGTTGATTTGCAAAGATCAATGGTCTAAATTTGCTTAAATCATAACGTCGGGGTAATGAAAAAAACAAAGGAAAGAAGGGTTCGGAAGAGGGTTTTTAGGCCTTTAAGCACCCGATTGCAGAGCTTTAGGTCATATGAAGGATAGGGTTTAAAAGCTTTAAGCCCATTAGGGGATAAAAAAAACTTATAAGGCAAAAGACTATTTTTAGGCTTAAGATAGGGATTTTAAAGCCAAAATGAAGGTTCTGATAGATGAAAGAAGGGAATTTAAAACCAAATAAAGGGGAGATATAAGGTTTTAAGGGGGGTTTTGATGATTTTGAAGGTTAAGATGGAAGGTTTTTGAAGGATTTGTGAAAGGGAAAAAGGATAAAAAGGGAGAATTGAGAGGATGAAAAATGGATTTTTTAAGCAGTCCCTTTCTTGGTCAACAGTAGGTATTTTAGGACTAATAGTGAAATAGCAGTGAAGATTAACTCAAAGGGTAAAGATCATCATAAGACTTTAAGAACTGACAATTTGGACATGAATTTTTTCTTAAAGGCTGAAAACGATTTAGCCACCATTTGATATGTCAAATTTTATAGGTGGCTAATAGTGGGTCCACTTGGGGTTGGCATCTTCTTGAAGGTGTCAAGAATTTCAGACAAATTATCTTTGGCTTTTCAGTAAACCAGTGCCTTATCCATTGGGCAACAAATTTCTTTTCTTTTAGCTGACCTTCTTTTGATCTGAAAATCTTCGCAGCAATCTAAAACAATGGAATTCTATCAAAACAACATCTCTACCTACCCATTCCTAATGATCCTAACATTTTTTCTTCTTTCAGAGTGCATTTGGACTAGCAAATTCATCAACATTTTATTCTTTTGAAAACAAGAAACTAATCTACTTCTACTCTTATTTCTCCATAAACTTAGTTTAAACAGTTGAGTTCATAAATTTCTCTACCTAACTATTATCTGTCAAGATTAGACTATCTGACATACTTCATTCTCTATTTTCTAAAACAGGAAATTTAAAAGCAGTCAAACTAGGATTAAGCAATTTGACTTGTTGCAGATCTATGGCATAAAAAAAAGCTGCACATAAACTGTTATTTGCAGAAAAGTAAAACAAAATTGTGAAGGCTTAAGATATGAAAATCAAAGCATTCTTCATCATTTGTTCAGCTCTGATTTTGATTTTACTTGAGCTATCTTTTCTCTCTTTCTTGTCCAAGTTTTGAGCATATTGGAACCAGTTTTTTTTTTTATCTTTGGCTCAAGATTTAAAATAATTAGATCCATTCTTCTTTTGAGATTCATAGGTTTAGATATTGAATTTGTTTGAACCTTTGTTTCCTCTATCCTAATCTATTTCTACTGATAAGCCAAGATTGGACTGTTTGTCTCATCTAATTCACTAACCTATCAATAGTAAATTGAAAAACTAATTAATCATGATTAGGCTGTATGACTAATTAGAAGTTTGTTTTTAGGAGTGGCATTTGAGCTTGCACACTTTCAGATTTTATTTCTCATTTTTGGTATGGGGTTGTACCTTTCTTGTTTTACAATCTGCCCTCTTTTCTTTTCAATTGTTTTTGTATTTTTATTTTTCTAACTTTGAAAGCAATGACAAATATGATATTTACAATGAGAAAAAATAAAAAAGCTTAAAACTGGTATAATCAAGAAAAATAATGTTTGAGCATCCTGCCATTGATAGGACCTCCAAAAAGTTTAGTTCCATTCACTTCCTACAAGAAATAAGCATTGTTACCAGCAGTAGAATGAATGAGATAAGGGCCTAGCCATAAGTTATCAAATTTTACATGTTTTCCCTTATTTTCTCTTATGGAATCTCACTTCAAAATTTTGTCACCAATGTTGAAATCACTGGCCTTGGTTCTTTTATCAAACAACTTCTTGATGTTTTCTTACTTTTGTAGTGCTCTATTGTAGACTTCCTCCCTAGTTTGTTGAAGATGTATAGTCTGATGTGTTCTCCTTGTAATATCATTTTCTTCAGACTGTACTACTTGGATCAGCCTCATGACTGGCACTTCCAGAATGGTTGGAAAAATTGCATCTCCTCCATAAAATAGCTGGTAGGGTGACATTCCAATTAATTTCTTAAGTGTTAATCTGTCAGCCCATAGTGCATGTACTAGCTTTGTGTGCCATGATTTCTTATTGTCTTCCAACAACTTTTTGATTATATTCACCAAACTTTTGTTTGAGGATTCTTCCAACCCATTAACTTGAGGGTAATAAGTAGTAGAATGACCCAATGTAATATGATATTTATGACAAAATTCAACCATATTTTTGGATCCAAATGCAGCAGCATTGTCAGTGAAAAACTTCCTAGGACAGCCAAATCTGGATAGGATATGATTTTCAAGGAATTTTATGATGACAGAGTCAGTGGATTGCTTAGAAGGGATGGCTTCTATCCATTTGGTAAAATAATCATTTGTAGTGAGAATCCATCTATGTTGGGAAGATGAGGCTGGATGGATTTCTCCAATGAATTCTATACCCCACTGCTGAAAAAGGAGCTTCAACAGTGATTGGTTGCAGAGGTAAATGAATCAATTTTATTTTTCCTTCAAAGAGTTGGCATTTATAACAGGCAATAATCATTTTATGGACATCTTGAAAGAGGGTGGGACAATAATAACCAACTCTAAGGATTTTATTGGCAGTTGTCTTCTAATAGAGGTGGTCTCCACATTCTCCTTCATGGAACTCATGCTTGATATTATCTGCATTATTCTTAGGCAAACATTTAAGAAATAATCCACTAGCATTTTTCCAATATAAGAATTTATCCAAAATGCAGTAATTAATAGCTTTCAACTTTAAAAATCTTGCCTTCGTTTTAGACAAACCAGGAGGTGTTTTCAAATTGAGCAACACATATAAAATATTAGCATACCAAGATGAAAACAGAAATTGATCTTCAATAATGGGAGTCGGTAACTCCTCCTGTTCATCTAATGCATCTATCATGTTTATATCAAGAGCTTCAAAATTAGACTCAGCCATTAATCTTGCTAGTCCTTGTCCTTTTATGAGCTTATTGGGCTTGATTTCTAAATGATATTCAAGTATCACAACAATCCACTTTCCTCTCTTGCCATCTGGATCCTGGGTTAAAATGTCTTTTATAACTAAACTTGGCACAAACGCAATTATGTGGGAATGTAAAATGTAAACCCTGAAGTATTTTAAGGCTTTGACTAAGGAAAAGGCTTGTTTTTCCATGATATTGTACTTTAGAGGTGCATCTCTCAATGCCTTACTAAAGAGCGCAATTGGTTGCACTTGTCCCTTCAAGTTTTTTTGTAATAGGACAACAGCTACTGTATGTTCTGATGCAAATGAAAAAAGGAAGAAATCCTTTGTAAAATTAGGACTAATGAGAATTGGTGTTTTAGTTAATGCTTGTTTTACCAGTTCAAATGATTTCTTTGCTTCCAAGGTCCATTTAACTCCTTCTTCCCTTTTGACCATATTTTTCATGTTTCTAAGGATTTCAGCTAAGTTTGGTATGAACCTTCTCAAGAAATTAATCTTCCCAATGAAAGATTGAAGTTCCTTGATGTTTCTAGGATGGTTGATTTGCAATATACCATTAATTCCCTTTGGGTCTATCTTTATTCCTTCTTCTGATATGATGTGTTGAAGAATTTTTCCTTCTTGGATACCAAACATTGTTTTCTTTGGATTTAAATATAACCCATATTTTCTGCATTTCTCAAAGACATTTCTCAAATGTTCTAGGTGTTCTTCATCTATTTTGGAAAAAACAGTGATATCATCAAGGTAAATAATGATGAAGTATCCTAATTCTTCTAATAATGCTATATCCATGGCTCTCTGAAAAGTAGCACTAGCATTCATTAAACCAAAGGGAATTTTCACATACATGAAAGTGACCCAAGGTGTGGTAAAGGTTGTTTTGAGTTGATCATCAAGATGTACTAATATTTTATTGTAACCTGAGAAGCCATCTAGCAAAAAAATTATTTTAGAACTAACTACCTTTTGTAAAATATGATCCATCTTGGTTAAAGGGTAGTTGTCCTTTAATGAGACTCTGTTTAAGTTTATAAAATCAATACAAAGCCTTATTTCTCTTGTTTTCTTACTAACTGACACAAGATTAGATACCCAATCTGAGTATCTAACAGGGACAATAATTCCATCTTCATACATTTTCTTGATTTCTTTCTCAACTAGGGGTAATTAAATAGGGTTTATTCTGCGCAATTTTTGTTTAAAAGGTTTCTGGTTTTCTTTGAGGGGTATCTTGTGTTGAATTATCTCTGTGTCATATGATTTTAGACCCTCATAACTGCATGCAAACAAATCAGAAAATTCCTTAAAGAGCTCAATGTATTTCAATTTAATGTGAGTTGGAAAGGTTTTAGAAAGTTTAATCATTTTTGGCTTTTGTTCACTGCCTATGTTACATTCTTCTACTTCAGTTTCAAGAGGTTTCAATTTTGGTTTTTTGGCAACATCATTGAAATTAAACAACTCTTCTAGTGGGACCAGTCCTTTTGGTAAGCTTTGAGTGTTAGATTGCAGCATTTCTAAGTCTTCTTTTTCTAAATATACACTAATTTTTGTTGAATGTTCAAGTTTATCAGATAACAGATTTATATCAGCAATTTCTGGAGACTTTACTTCTTCATCAACTAAATTTTATTCCATAGGACAGTATTATTCATAGTCTAAATCTGAACCTGATGGCTCAAATTCATTTCTAGACTGTAAGAAGTCTTCTATTTGTTTATCTCCGTAAAAAACTTGCCAGTATTTTTCAATGTCTGGGACAACTGGTCTAAATTTGACTTGGGTGGTGCATTGTTTGGTTTCATAAGGTGTTATACAAGTTCTAGCAGCAAAGGCTAAACCATTGGCAAGGAAATTTTGGTTTCTTGGGACAAAGATAAGTTGGAATTCATCAAATGTTTTTAATAAGTCCATGACATCATTGCTATAGGCTCTAAGTCTGGGGTGTTTGGCACTATATTCCCCATTCACTTGTCTAATAATCAATTCTGAATACTCATGAGCTTTTATCCTTTTGGCCCCTAATTTTTTCAATAAGTGTAGGCCTAAAAGGAGGGCTTCATACTCATCTATGTTATTTGAACATTGAAAATTTAACCTGTAAGAATGCCCTTCAGCATGATTTTTTTCAGTGTTATGTATCCATATTCCTACTCCGACATTATTCTTAGTGCAGGACCCATCAAAATTCATTTTCCAAAGGGGATTGTTTTCAGAATTACTAGTTTGACTACCCTCCTCTTTATCATTTGTGCTTTTAGGTTGTTCTTGTAAGCCAACACTATGTTGAATTTGGTTTAACTCCTCATGTTCTTCAATACATTGAGGATTATTGTCTTCATTATCAATGTTAACAAACAATGGATGACTTTTTTGTAGCTCTGGACCTGTGATTTGTTTGTTGTAATTTTCCAGTTTGACAAACTGTTTTGATGCTTCTGTCTTGTCTTCCACCTTTTTTGTATCTGCCACTATGTTACAGTGAGGGGTGACACTAATTCAGTTAAGGTTTCTTGCTCATTGAATGTTTCATGATTGAAGAGAATAAATCAGTCAAGGCCTGTATGCATAGAATAAAGAGGGGATTTTTTCGGCCTATCTTGGCTACTGACGATGTATTGCATATGAGATTCCCTATAAAGTCTTCTAGTTTGATTAAAAACAGGGATGGTAGCATATTCCATATCCATTTGCATTGTTCCTTGTAAAATATCTCCCGATGATCTTGATAACAACATACCATATTTGGGGAGAACATCAGCCACTACAATATCCATCACTAAACATTTGGATAGAATTTGTGCTAAGTTTACACAAAGGTCTTTTATCAAACCTAAACATTTCACTCTACTAGAGTCAAAGGAGTATAGATCTTTGTATGGTATGGTGATTTCAAGGCCTAGACTCTCCATTACTTCTTTGGGCATTAAGTTTTGAGAGGCCCCTGAGTCATACATAGCATTGTGTAAAATTTTGTCATGAATTTTCAAACTAACATAAAATGGAGGAACTGGGCCTTCTTGGTATCTTCCCTCAATCTTAGGACCAAATAAGAGCTTTGGTTGGTCATCATTGAGATTGAGAGTGTCATTATTTTGTGCTATGTTGAAATATTTCAAAATTTTTGATCTATATACATCTTGGGTAACTAATTCAGTGAGGGGAACGGAGATCTTAATCTTCGAAATTTCTTGTTCCAAATTAAAAGGCAGCTGATTTTTTACAATGTTTGTTTCAGCCTTGTTAATCACTACTCTATCAGCAAAATCAGCTTGCTAATTTCCTCTATTTACATTGGTCAAATTTTTTTTAATAGGAGCACTAGCTGAAGTACTAATGCTGCTAAGGTATGCACTCTGTTTTTCATTAATTTGAGTGCCTTTCTCTTTGTTTTGATCAGAATTTACAACCACTGTTTTGTATTTTTTCTTTGTAATTTTGGATTTTTTCACAGGGCTATTTTTTCCAGAATTGTCAGAGGTTTTGTTCTTGGGAGTTTCCTGATTCTTTTTACTCCAAGGTCATACTCTTTTGGTGTTTCTATGATGACATTTTCTAGCTCTTGATAATAACGTTCATCCTCTGTTCTTTTATTATCATAGGGTGTGTATAGACCTTGTTTCCTATTGTGAGGAACATCAAAATTATCATTGTCTACTCCTAGCATGTTTATGTCATCTTCCTCTATTTTTTCATTTGTTTCTTCAAACTCACTTATATAGTTTTGATGAAAACGAGGTATAATGTCCTGATCAAAGTCTCTTGGTCTGTTTTGAGGCTGATTTCTCCTAAAATTCTGATTTTGATTTTGAGATTGATTTATGTTTTGGGGAGCTGATTGGTTTTCTCTAGCTTGTGCTCTCTCAAGTATGCTCATATTTTTCATCATTTCTTCCATCATCCTTTCCATTTTCGAGCTACATGTGGAGGGTGCAAATTATTCCCTAAATGATACTTTCTTTTCATTCCTCATTCTAGCTCTTTTCTCAATCAGATTCACTTCCACAACTAAAGCTCTCTTCTGCATGTCTTCTAAAGTCAAGGGGTCTCTTTCTCTTAGCTGATATGCCATTTTAGGATCAAATCCTTCAGGAAATTTGGCAAAAGCTGAGCCTTGTGGAGGTATCAATTCTGGGGGTAGGGCATTATAAACAGTATTGAACGCAGTGCAATAATTTTGAACACTTTCCCCATTGTTTATTTTGAGGTTATTGTAGTCTAAAAGTATTTGGAGAGGGTTTTTTCTAACTTCCCATTTTTTTAGGAATAACTGATGGAGATCTTGGAGATCATTAATACTATTAGCGGTTAAGATTTTGAACCATTTTCTTGCTTCTCCCCCTAGAATTTGAGCAAATAATCCGAGTTTGACAGTTTCATCATCTATCTCATTTCTATCAAAATAGTCATTCATATTGTCCACATGTTTTGAAGCAGCAGTAGCACCACTGGCATCATATAAGGATATCTTGGACTGATAGTCCTGTGGCAGATTGACTAGAGGTAAAGGAAGGACTAGGGGAGCATACCATGTTGCCATGATAGGAGGTTGTGGAAAAAGTGGGAGGTTTACAGGTGGAGGATGTAAAATGGGAGGGGGTTGATGAAATGGTGTGGTTTGAATAGTGGGTGTGCGAAGAACAGATGTGGATGGACCAGAAAGAGATTGTTAAGCAGATCTTGGATGAGAGAAACCAAAATTATGAAGGAAATGTAAATCAGGTGGAGTATTTTCTCTGCTACCAGGATGTTCACCTCTATCTTTGGATGAGGATGGAGTCTAAATCTATCTGATCTATATCATCAAGTGACCTAGTTCTGAACGAGTTTGCTAAGTCAAGTTGTGAATCTTGTAGAGCTATAAGGTTTTCAGGAACAGAATTAGCTCTGTGAAGTGATCTAACAATAGTTGAAGCTTGGGCCTTAGGATATTTCCTAAGTATACTTTCAGGATTGTCAACTATCTCAGGAGGATCTGGGCCGGGATGGCTCCTAGTATGAATTATTTTAGAAGGCACTATGCTATGTTTTCAGACCCAATAACAGGAAAATTTTAACCAAATATTACAATATTTAATAGGCTAACTGATCTATTGACAAAGAAAACTTAATCCTCAAATTTTATTTACTGAGTTTTCATGATGTTATGATAAACGGTTTCCCAGTGGAGTCTTTGGAAAAACAAGGAAAATTAGTAGGCCTACTGATCTTCAGTGGAGTCACCAGGTGAAGGATTATTACTTGATTTCAAGGCTTGAAATTTGTTCACCATCAACAATCAAAACCACTCTAGGTAAACATTTGATTCATTTGTTAAAAATGGGATTATTTGAGTTGTGAAGTTATCTATTACTTCAGAAATTTCCCAAGTATGGTCCCCAGGAAATGTTAGGTCTCTGTAATTTAGTAGAGCGGCAAGACTAAATGATGCAGAACCTACATCAAAACCACTTTGAAATTCTAGGATCTAGCCCTCCAGAATCCAGAGAGGGATCTCTCTATAAGTGCAAAGATTGATTTATCTTTTTAGGTTGTAATATGATATTAGGCTAGTTATTAAGAACAAGGGTTTTTTGTTTTTTTGGTTGGACAGGAATGAATTTTAATTAGATGGAATATCACTAAATGAAAGAGTTCCAAAAGGTGAAGATGCCAGTCTATTGAGAAGGGTTCAGCAGATAGGATTAGTATGATGCAGTTTTAAAAGATTGGGAAATGGAGTCACAAAAGGGTTTAATTGTACAACAATTTCAAGAGTGGTCCAAGGGGCAAGTCATCTATATCAAAAGATCGTTTAGATTAAATGATAGAGTGGAACATTAAAAGTGTTGAGAAAGTGGAAAAAGCCAAGAATTTCAATAAGGATTTATCAACTTTCCATTACAAGAAAATCCTTTTTAAGAAACTGTTTAAAACCAACCAAAGGATAGGTCTAACCATAAACTTCTTTGAACAAGCTTGTATTAAATCTAACTTATCAGACAAAAATCTAGTACTCTCACTAGACTACTTTCAGAAGGGATGAAAGTAGATGAGGAAATAAAGTGCAACTTAAGAACAATTCAGATGCATTAAAACCTAGGCCTGATTTCAGCATACTCTTAGGGAAACTTTCAAACAAATTTTGGAGAAAGAACTAGAAGATAGGGAAAACCTTAAACTTTTATAGTTTAACTCTACTCAGCATGTAATGAAAATATCATTCAATAACTTCCTTTCAAGTTTTGCACTTCAAGACATGGACTAACCAACATTCGTTGATAATGTTTACACTTAATTTAAGTCATTCTTAAATACACAATTGGAGGAAAACATAAGGATACAACTTATCGGTGAGAGTAGGGTACTTCTAATAGTAAATCCTAGCTCTATGCTTTCTTTTATTTATCAGAGAAAAGTGAACAAAATGGCATACATGAAAGGAAAACAATAACAGTAAGAGGTACTTCACCAATGATATAGACCAGGATCCCAAAACTCAGCTTGTATATTGATTGTCAATCCAGTTACATACTTCATGTCCATTGTTTCAGTACAACAACAACTTCTCTTCTCAACCTAACTTCTTCAATAACTTAACAGAGCTTCAGAGCTTCATAATTTATTTACATTTAAAAATGATTCGATACAACAACTATTACATCATAAATCGAACAACCAACCCTTTATAATGTGCTCCTCAAGGATATTTTATAAGAAAATGAGGAGGTGGAAGAGTTCCTAGGGTTGAAGTGTAATTAATTCTATACTAAATGCAACTCCTAGCCTTGAAAACCATGCAAGGCATAAGGCAGAAAAGCATTCCATTTACAACTATGTTTCATTAACTCTGATTTCTGCTTTTTAGGCTTAGTGGATGAAAATATTGACTTTAAGGCTCCTTTATCCTTTACAACAACTTTACTGACAATTTAAAATATGTTCCTTTGTTTGTAATAATTGCTCAGTTGTCTTTATTGTTAATGTTACTAACTGAGCTTTAGTCTGTGTATTCCTTTGAGGTAGAATGGTTATAGTTGTCAATTTGGTAGCTGGGGGATTCAATTAGCCCTTGTGATGTGGCATTGTGGTGTCCTTCATTTTTTTTGTCTTCTTTCACTAAAACACCGATTCACCTTAAACACTGTTTTTATCTCTTTATTCGGTGGGTTAAAACTCTGATCTTCAAGATTTGGTTTTAATCACCCTTAACATTAGTTTCTTGATTCTGATACCCTTTTTTGTTCTTTTTTTTCACAGATGGCTTTCTGCTATTGGAGGGTTTCATTTAGATCAATGATCGCGATCCCTTGATGACATGGTTTGGAAAACATGTTGGTTCCTTTTCTCCATTGGCTTAAGGCACAAAATTTTCACTTCGAGCCTTATTTGTCACCTATCTGTGACTGTGGAAAAACACAGATCGCACACCACTTAACCTTGCAAAACACAAAAAACTCATTAAGAAACCCAGTGAGAATGGTATAAATGCGTTATAGAGTTTTAATGGAGGCGATGGACCTCTTGACGATAGATGAAATGCAGCGGAAGAAGGATTGAAACCTGGCAGAACAGCTAACCAGGTAAAATTTTTAATTTGGTGTGAATTTGAAGTTAAGAAGTTTCGAGAAAACCATCAGTGGTTTTCACACAGCATTTGGGGGGGTAAGCAGTATTCACTTTTGGAGCACAATTCCATTCATCGTGCAACACGTGGAAAATGGAAACCTCCTATTTCATGCGGAAGTAGCGCACTATGAAGTGAGGAAGAAAATTACGTGCAATGTGTCGGTAACTGTTGGATCTGGGGTCACAGATCGTATGGTGGAGGACAAGCGTGATGGATGAAGAGTTTCACAGGCATATGAAGCAGTGGGCCCGGTGATGATGTCGATCACCTTGTCACGTAGTGGACGGGTCTTGGCTTATTGAGTCTAGTCCTGATCATAGGATCGCCTGAATGAATGGTTAGGATTTAAATATGGGGTGGGTTATTTGAATGGAGGAAAAGGTAAGGCATGATGGATGGGTGGAGAGCAGATAACCTAACGGTCGTTGATCTGCAAAGATCAATGGTCTAAATTTGTTTAAATCATAACATCGGGGTAATGAAAAAAAAAGGAAAGAAGGGTTTGGAAGAGGGTTTTTAGGCCTTTAAGCGCCCGATTGTGGAGCTTTAGGTAATATGAAGGACAGGGTTTAAAAGCTTTAAGCTCTCGGGGGTTAAAAGAAACTTATAAGGCAAAAGACAGTTTTTAGGCTTAAAATAGGGATTTTAAAGCCAAAATGAGGGTTTCAATAAATGAAAGAAGGGAATTCAAAACCAAATAAATGTGAGATATAAGGTTTTAAGGGGGGTTTTGATGATTTTGAAGGTTAAGATGGAAGGTTTTTGAAGGATTTGTGAAAGGGAAAAATGATGAAAAGGGAGAATTGAGAGGATGAAAAATGGAATTTTCAAGCAGTCCCTTTCATGGTGAACAACAGGTACTTTAGGACTAATAGTGAAATAGCAGTGAAGATTAACTAAAAGAGTAAAGATAATCATAAGACTTTAAGAATTGACAATTTGAACATGAATTGTTTTTTAAAGGCTAAAAAATATTTAGCCACCATTTTATATGGCAAATTTTATAGGTGACTAACATCGGTATTGCGACACTTATAAAATGTCGATATTGTTGTGACACTTATAATACGTATGTATTATGAAACTTATAAAATGTCGATATTGTGATACTTATAAAACATCAGTATTGCGAGACTTATAAAACTTTGGTATTTGGATGCTTATAAAACATAGAAATAATGACGCTTTGGAGAACGTTGAAAGATCGACGATAGTCTGCAAACGTCGAAACAAGTGTCGCTCTTCCAACGCTTTATTGAAGTGTCGGAATTGCAACTCTAAGGCTAACCAGGTTTTGTCCAGCCTCAAACTATCGCTCGTGCGACGACTATGTGTCATAAGAGCGACGAAGTGGCCGTCATAAATTGGGCCAAATTTACTAATGTGTGCCAAGTATGTGCTAGCCTTGGCAGTAACTATTGGGACATACAGGTTGACAGATCACTTATTTTTGGTGGACATTCTAGACACTAACGTGATACTCGGGGTACAACAGTTGATCACGCTGGGGAAGGTCACCACTGAGTGGGAGACCTTGGAGATGGAGTGGATGGATAAGAAGACTGGGAGGCATGAGAATATTCAGGGTATGCACACATACCCACCACACACAGTTTCAGCACACCAGATTGAGGCAAATTTCCGAAAGAGGGACATAGAGTGGGTAGTGGAGTTGCATGTTCCAGAGGAAAGATCTCTAGGGAAGGGTGTACATCCAGATGTACAGTCCATTCTAGACAGGTATGCCATGGTTTCTAGAGAGATACCACCAGTGCAGCCACCAGATTGGGGGTTTGAGCACACGATTGAGCTGGAGCAAGACATCTAGGTTCTCATTACTACACTCTATAGGCATCCAAAAGCATATCGGGATGAGATTGAAGGTCATCCATGAGCTCTTAGCTCTTGGACACATCCTTCCTAGCACTAGCCCTTATGATTCTTCAATAGTGTTGATGAAGAACAAAGACGACACATTGAGGATGTGCATTGACTACAAGGCCCTGAACAAGAAAACCATGAAGAACTGGTACACCATCCCATGGATCGATGAGTTGATGGATGAGCTGAGGGGGTTCAAGTTCTTCTCAAATATTGATTTGAGATCCAGGTACCATCATATTGCGTGAGGGAGCAAAACGTTCCCAAGACCGCTTCCAGGTGTCATTACGACCATTTTGAGTTTTTGGTGATGCCCTTTGGGCTAACCAATGCCTCGGCCACTTTTCAGTCATGCATGAATCACATCTTCCGCATTCACTTGAGGAAGTGTGTGTTAGTGTTTTGTGATGACATATTGATTTATAACAGGACATTGGAGGAGCACCTCCAACATATAGAGGTTGTCCTGCGCATCTTGGAAGAGAAAAAACTTTATGCTAAGCTCTCCATATGCAAGTTTGGGTTGATAGAGATGCTCTACTTGGAGAACATCATCAGGGTGGACGGAGTGAGGGTCCACGAGGAGAAGATCAGGGCCATCAGGGATTGGCCAGAGTTGAAGAGTGTGACGGAGCTTCGGGGATTTGTGGGTATTCACACATATTACCAGAAGTTCGTCAAGGGATTTTCCCAACTTCAGCACCCCTTACAGATCTCACCAAAAAGGGGGAATTCAGTTGGACTGATACAACACAGAGGGCTTTCGACAGGCTCAAGGAGGTGATGAGAAACTATCCGGTTTTGGCATTGCCAGATTTTACACGGCCTTTCTTCCTAGAGTGTGATGCATCAGGGGAGGGGATAGGAACAATTTTGATGCAAGGAGGCCATCCCATAGCTTTTGAGAGCCGGAAGCTACTACCACATGAGAGGTTGTATGCTATATACAACAAGGATATGTTGGCCATCATGCATAGACTGGCCAAGTTTCAGTAGTACCTAGTGGAGAACAGTTTCAGAGTGAGGATAGACCACAACAGCCTCCGATTATTCCTAGAGTAGAAATAGTTGCAAGAGAGGCAGCAGAAGTGGGTCAGCAAGATCCAGGCATACGAATTTGACATCGAGTATATCAAGGGGAAGAACAACGTGGTGGCTAATGCACTTTCCCGCAAATAGACAACGTTGTCCTTGATGAGTTTGGATACGGACTAGAGGGCTCAACTTCTGGTAGAGTACTCCAAGGAACATTTTGCCTGTGAGATTTTGGATGGAGAGATACAAGGTGATTGATCCTGATCTTGGGGGGGAGGCCCCCAAGATCTAAAAGGTTGAAATAGATCTGACAAGATCTGCAAAATTAAAATTCCAGAAAAAAAGAGAGAACACAAAGAAAATAAAACCACAAAGAAACTTGTTTTATTAAAATAGACAATAACTATAGAAGCTACATTGTGGTAGACAATATATCCTTTTAAAAACTGAGGCTTATTATTTATAGCCTTTTTTGAGTTACAATACCATGTGTAGATACCATAGGCCAATACCATGGGCAGATACCACTTACAATACCATGGGTAAATCCCATGTGTGGATGAATACCATGGGTGTATACATACCATGGGTCACTTACAATACCATGGGAGAATAAATATCATGGGTGGATGAATACCATGGGTCGATTCCATTTACAATACCATGGGTAAATTCCATGGGTGGATGGATAACATGGGTAGATGAATACCATGGGTTGATGCCATTTTCCATTTGGATCATTCCTCCTTCCTTAAGAAGCAATGGTCCCCTTTGCATTAAGTTACCTCTTGAGATGCCTTTGTTGAATATGAAGATCCATTGAAGAGAATGGTTTTGTGTACTTAACCCATAACCATGATGAACGAAGATCCAAGGATGGAGATACCTTATAATGCTTGTGACCAACTATGATAGTGACAGTGTGCAGCCTAGAAAATGGACTTCGATGAAGTGTGGGTTTATGGATGAACCAAAACCATGAAAAAAAAAGATCCGAGGATAGAGATACCCTGTAATGCTTGTGACCAATTGTGTGACTAACAGTGTGTGGGCTAGTAAATGGACTTCAATGAAAAAGATTTTGTGCGATTGAGCCATAACCGTGATGCTGATTGTTGATGAAGTAACAGGTTCCTTCATAGCTTGGGGTGGGAGGGCACATCTCCAAGTAACCCAAGCCAAACACTGCTATGATGAAACTGACGAATGTGAAGCAGGTGTCTACTAAAGCGGGGTGGGAGGGCATGTCTCAAAAGGGAACCCGCTCTGAATGTTGTTCCATATTTAAAATGAGCATAACTCAGTCAATATAACTCAGAATATTTATTATAACATATTTTTGGAAATGGAATGATCATTCTGCATCTCCCTACGTGTTTGAACCAACTATCTGGAGACCCTAGACTCCCATACGTGCGCTGGAATTGTCTCGCCGTCACAAAATTTCTGAAAAAATAGTTGATTTTAAATCAACAATAACTCCCACATTCGGACTCCGATTCGACCGATTTTTTTTTTGAACTTGGGTGATTTTTCAAGAGGAGCTCAGATATATATCCATTATTCTAAAAATTTTCACTAAAAATTGCAAAAAATGATAGGAGAGCCGCCATCCATGAATTGTCGTAAGAAAAATTGCTTCAACATTGCTGAGTTTGAATCAGCGATAGCTCCCTCATCCGAACTCCAATCTGGCCGATATTTGTTTTGAATTTGAGAATTTTTTCACAAGGAATCCAGATCTTGTCTTTTTTTTTGTAAAATTTTCACGAAAATTTTCAGATCTGATCTGAAAACTGGCCTCCCAAAAAAAATCATGGATTTTGCTAAGGATTGTAGCACAACATTGAAACTGAAATATGTTTCAAGCCCTCATTCCCATGGAGGCATAACCTAAATCTGATACCACCAATCTAGATCTTGGGGGGAGGGCCCCAAGACCTAAAAAATTTAAATGGATCTAACAAGATCTACAAAATTAGAATGCCAAAAAAAAAAGAGAGAACAAAAAGAAAATAAAACCACAAAGAAACTTGTTTTATTAAAATATAGAATAACTATAGAAGCTACATTGTGGTAGACAATTTATCCTTTTAAAAACTGAGGCTTGTTATTTATAGCCTTTTTTGAGTTACAATACCATGTGTAGATACCATAAGCCAATACCATGGGCAGATACCACTTACAATACCATGGGTGAATAAATATCACGGGTGGATGAATACCATGGGTCGATGCCATTTACAATACCATGGGTAAATTCCATGGGTGGATGGATAACATGGGTAGATGAATACCATGTGTTGATGCCATTTTCCATTTGGATCAGTGATGGATGAGGTGATCCACTATAGGGATAGGATCTTCTTGAGTGAGAGATCCCAGCTCAAGAAGAAGATATTGCACGCCTCACATGACTTGCCATTATCAGGCCACCAAGGGTTCACCAAGAACTATATGGCCATCAAAGAGAGGTTCTCTTGGAAGGGCCTCAAGGAGGACGTACTCCAGTATGTCAGAGGGTGCGAAGTTTGCCAGCGTAATAAGGGGGAGATGAACCATCCGACAGGGTTATTGTAGCCTCTTCCCATACCTGAGGGGAAATGGGAGAGTATTTCAATGGATTTCATTACATAGTTTCCCACTGTACAGGGCAAGGATTAAATATTTTTATTTGTTGATCGGCTGACCAAATATGCTCACTTCTCTGCCATATCAGCACGATACACTATATCACAGGTGGCAGAGTTTTTCTTGAGGGATGTTTTCAGATTGAATGGTCTTCAAAAGACCATTTTTAGTGACAGGGATATCCGCTTCATGGGCAGATTTTGGCAAGAGCTTTTCCATTTGGTGGGTACGGAGTTGACACCAAGTATTAGTTACCACCCCCAAACAGAAGGGAAGACAGAGATAGTGAACAAGTGGCTAGAGGGCTACTTGCGTAACTATGTCAGCGGGCAACAGAAGGCATGGTTGTGATGGTTACAATTGGGGGAGTACTGCTACAATACCACTCATCATATGTCCATCAGTATGTCTCCATTCTATGCATTATATGGGTATCATTCTTTATCTTTTGCTGACATGATGTTTGGTGCTAGCAAGGCCCCTAGAGCCAAGGATTGGATCCAAGAGAGTTAGGGTATACTCCTAGCTCTCAAGGATAATATGGCTACAACACAAAACTAAAAAAAGTTGTATGCTGACAAGGGACATGTTGAGAGGCAGTTCGAGGTAGGGGACTTGGTCTACCTATGTTTGTAGCCATATCGGCAGTCCACACTGAAGCAGAAGGGGGATGAAAACCTCAAGCCCCGTTTTTATGGACCTTACAGGGTGACACTCAGATTTGGAGAGGTTACATATGAGTTGGAGCTGCCCACTAGTAGCAGGATTCATAACATTTTTCATGTGTCATGCCTGAAGAAGGCACTAGGACAACAGGTGATTGCAATAGAGGAGCTCTTGCCCACTAATGATGAGGGGCATCTTGTGCTACAACCAGAGGCCATTATTGACACTAGGGAGAGGTAGCTGTGGAGTAGGACAGTCAGAGAATACCTGGTGAGATGGGAGAACCTACCCGATGAAGATGCCACCTGGGAGAGTGAGAAGATTCTGCAGCATCCATCATTGCAGTTGCTTGAAGATAAGCAATGTTTTGCCGGGGAGGACAATAATATTCCCAATTAGCAATAGCTAATTGGAAATATTAATTTTAAATATGTTACTTTAATAAATTTAAGTTGTAAATAAAGTGGGTAAAGATGGACACTTACACTTAGGATAAAATGTATTTCCTAAAGTCACTTGGGAGGCATGACTAATTGGCAACGTGGGGCCTAATGGTCAAGTGGCAGCGTGGGAAAAGGGACAGTGTGGGCAGCGTGGGACCAAGCCAGCACAGAGAGAGATGGACAATGTGGCTCAAGGAGAAAGAGCAGTTGATGGTGGGGCCTAGGTGAGAGCAAGGCTCTCGAAGCATAAAAAGGGAGAGGGTATCCTCATTTTGATTCATTCTGATTATGCATCTATGTTATTTGTCTTTTAACATTGAGCACACTTGCTGTTTAGAAAATTATGCACGTATTGTTCAGTACATCGGGCGTCTCCATGCGGAGATCCCAATTTCAGCCCTGGGGTATTTATAGTGCCTGCTCGGGTGAGGAGTTTCACCATCATTTTGTGAGAGGGAGTTGCAGCAACCATAGTTGGGAGTAGTCACTGGAAGAGACAGTGCAGTCAGTGAGAGGGAGGATGCAGTATTGGAAGGAGGAGGTTCCGGATTGAGGGTTTATCAGGGGATTCATCCCAGGAGACTTGGAAAGGGGTCAACCCTTCCCTATTCCAGCATTTTGGTAGATTCGGGGGCCATTATTTAGGGAAGATCATTTAGGACTAGCATACTCATTGGAGGATAACATAGTGCCTCAAGGGAGCCATTTTCAAAGATCAGCCATTTCGGGAAAGCTCTCTGGGCTTTTCTGGGTATTGGGTGTAGAGGTTATTCCTAGAGTTTCAGAATTTGCCGAGGTGGGGATCAGCCCCAAATAGTCCTTTCATTCCAGCAGTAGTAGAAACATGGCAGCAGTACGAGCAGCACTGGAGATTACACAGTCATTGGAGGAGAAGCCATTATGGGTTATATTCTGAGAGTATTCTTATGCTTGCCTAGTGCAAGCCAAGGTGCCATCATTCTGATCACCTTTGTACCCATTTCATCTTTCAATATTTAATAAAATGGCTCACTATTCTCTATATTATCTGTATTTCATATGATGTCTCTCTAGTTGTTGTATGTCTTTATTTATGTGCTTTATATTGTTGTTTATTTCTACCTAGAATATTACATTGTATTGCAATTGTGGGTGCAATTGGAGCATGTTTGAGAAAATTTATCCCAATAAACACAACCAATTAAGTTATTAACACAAAATCACTTAAATAACACTATATCGGTCCACTGCACTCTTTGAATTTGCAATAGGAAATACAAGGTGAGACATTGAGAAACACAAGACTCACCTTAGTTTATCTAAAGCTTAAGCACTTGAATTGGAAGAATTGATTTAAATTTTAGTTCACATTTTAATCTTTCATGATAATGGTAGGTTTGGATCATTGGGCTATTGGCCTAAAATTGGAATAGCTAGATACTACATCAGATTGGCTTCGATCAAAAGAAGCCCTCTTTTTCACCTTAAGGACTTTGCGAAACTTGAGGGTCAAAGAGTTTAGGACATGGGAGAAACCTGCATCTTAGATATTTTACTATATAATATTCATCGTTAACTCTTCACTTAACCTTTATAAGTAGATGCTTTCAGTTCTTAGTTTGGACCCATATTATATGAGATACCTATTAATCTATGAAATTTTGGACATTCATTGATAGTGTGCATTGTATGGACATGGCTTTATTGAGTATCAATGAAAAATACATATTGTTTTATTTAAAATGTGTATATCTTTAATTTTTGTACTTGCCAAGTTTTTCACGATTTATTCCCAATCCAATTCAAATGCATTTCTCTTTTGCCCCACATAGTCTTTTTCGATTCTAGGTGTTGATAATTTTGATCTGGAAGGGACTGGTGCAAATCTTTCTATTTGTATACAACTGGCTAACATGGAATATTGGTAATGGGGAACAGATGAGACTAGAGTCTAATCTATGGGTTGTATGTGAGAACACCTATACTCTGTCAAACTAAATATTAACTCTTTTACATGAAAGGAATTATTTAAGGTGTCCAAAGTGTCAGTCTTGTGACTACAAATATCTACCAACAATGATGGATCAAAACCAATACGGTAGGACATTAAGGTAACAATGTAGATTAGTTGAAGCCTTGATTAGAAGTAATGTAAGAATTAGAAAGGAAGCAGATTAAATAGTATGATCTAAAAATCCTTTAGGGAATAAACATATTGCCAAATTAGGATACAAAGAAATGTTTTCCAATGAGGCTCAATAGTCAAAATGATAAGTCCTGATGTTGGAAACCACTATGGAAAAAATAATTTCCATGTGGGTAGCCATAAGGAATAAAAAATGACTTGCGAAATACTCCAAAACAAGAGAAAAAAGGGACCTAGGAGGTGTGTTTTATGGTACTGGGAACATAATAAATGCAAGGATGGTTCCTTACTATCAACAAATATCACTTCCTTATCCACAACATAAGATAGTCTTCAACGCTATATGATAAATGATTTCATATGATCTATTCTTCATAGTTTTTTGTCAAAAAATTGTAGAGTGAATACCGTATACATCTACTTGATAAGGATTGATAGAATAGATATATTATACAGGATGGATAGACCAATATTGTCCCCCATTTTCAAAATATTAAAAAGGATGTATGTTCTTTTCTCCATGTTTCGTACAATCATATACAGAGAACTGAACGCTACAAAAGATACTCCAGTAGATTCTTACTTTCGTATACAGAGAACTGAACACTACAGAAGATACTCTAGTAAAAAAAAGGTCTATTTCAAAACTTGAGAAACAATTTTCATAATAGGAAGTTTGTCTCGAAAGAGATAAAATTCCATTCCACAGTAAAAAAAAGTAAACATTGTCATAAGAACAAATCACAAAGGGGATTGAAAAATAAGGAAATGCCGAAATATATGCAAACAGTTAGGTTTCAGAGGATAAAGTACAGAACCTTGGCATCCATGCAGTCAACACTCTGAGAATAATATTTGCTGGGATTAACAAGGACATATCCTTTAGACATACCCACATCAATATAATTCATATGCACAGCTAGAGCTTCTGGAGAACCATGATCCCTCTTGAACATTTGTGATGCAAGTGCCTGTGAAAGATAGCTCATGGAATCAATTTGTAAATGACCTATTTCTAGAGTTCCTCGTCAGATACCCTCAAGTTTCATCGGTTGTGCTACAGCTCCCTCTTCCAAGTGAAATCCAGAATATTCATCTCTATTTTCAAGTTCTTATGTCAAGTCCAATGGCTTAAGAGAGTCTCAGACCTTTTTTCCACTTTTCCTTCCAGGTATGCCATGTTCCATTTTTTCCCTTTTCATCTTCAACATCATCAACGGTCCTTCATCGAGGCTACGATTTAGCCCTGACAAATCGCTAACATCGTCGTCGCTGCTCTATTGTTGTTCAATGAAAGAATCTAAGTCAAAGTCATTTGAGGCTAGAGCCATGGCACATAAAAAAATTCCATACAAACTCTGAGCTTCGTCGTTATTTAGAAGCTCATTTATTTACTGAATTGCTTGAAATTTAGGAGAATAATTTCTAATTTGAAAACAAATTCGATGCCAAGATTTGAACCCTTCACCTTTTCCACCAACCCTGTCCTTCAAACATTTATACTCTTAATCATATGCAAGCACACACGGAGGTTGTGATTTCGATTGCTTATATTTTTATGTTTTTAATCACGTAAAAAAATTTGGAGCCAGTTCTCAAAGACCTTATGGGTCGTGCCAATGTTACTGCACACAGGAATAGATTTCATTTTACATTGATGTTTTGTTTCTCAACGTATTCTACTATGAGTGTGAATGATGAGGGAAAACATAAATACTAGCATTTGCTAAGGTGTAAAGATACTCCAAATGAAATAAATACTATATAAACATGGAGTGAAGAATATTATATAAAAATGGAGGAAGTGCGGTTAAGGTGTAAATATATCTTAAAGGAAATAAATATTATATAAAAATGGAGTGAAGAATGTGGCATGAAAAAATGGAGGAAAATGTGGCATGAAATACGCATTGAAAAAAAATCAATATTTTAAATATAATGTTTAACAAAATTAATTAAAAAAAAAATGAAATTAATAAAATAATGTAATAAATATATTCTTTTTTAATCTAAAAAAACAATTTTATGCTAAATATAATTTTTATTTAAAATATTATTTTTTCCTATAAATCACATCATTCATATACAATATATATTGGACATATGTGCCTTCATTTTCAATAGGCTGTACCAACTTCTATGTCGCTGGTTGTGCTAGTTTCATCATTGAGAAGTGCAAATCTTCCAAATTTGAAGCTAAGGAAAACTAAGTTTCCAATTTGTTTTAATTATTGGCAACCCTATAGTTGACGTGGACTAATCGAAACCTTAATATGTCCCAGTTGGTTGCCAGTTAATACACTAATATCTCCCATTTTTATCATTGCAGTAATAAATTTTTTTGCCATCCGACCAAGTTAAGGCCTGAGTTTGCAGTCACACTAGATTTAGTGTTTGGATCTGTAAGCAGAGTTACATCTGATGTAAACTGACCACTGTTAGCTATAACGTCATTGTAATACAAGTTGTCCAGGATCAGTGGCATTTTAGGATCCATGACCACAGTCGTGTTGATGTTAATGGGGCTGCCTTGGGGACCACTCTACTTCAGTATCTGAGCATACATTGGATCGAGGGACATGTCCATCGTATTCGTACCATTGAAATTGTAGACCCTGTTGGCAAATGAACTATAGTGAGAGACACCAATTGTGTGTGCTCCTGCATTCACCCAAACAACACAAACATGATTATAATCATGGTTTTGCTCAACCATTATTGTCATCTACAAGAATTGACGCATTGATGAGTTGCAGGTCTCAGAAAATACATAAAAATTAACCATCTCGTCCTAGGATAGACCTTTAGTTACAAATATCTGAGTTAGATGGGTTACATTGAAGGTAGGGGGTGGTAGGTTTCCCTGTATATTGGAAGCTAGTGTAATATTTCCATCCTTTCTTCCAACAAAGGGGGATGGGAGATTCCTGCGTTCAATCATTAGAAAACATTGAGAGTTGTTGTTATCCCATGCTATACTTAACATAGTGGTATTTTTATGTATAATTTTTAAGAAAAATACAAATGATGCACTATCTCTAGCCGCAAATGTGATTATTACTGCACAAGACACCTTCTTTGGGAAAATTGTTTCTTTTTGCAATTTTGCTTCATTAATAACATCAATTCCTCTAAGACTCAAATTGTTAACCAAAGAGTCTTTCCCCACTATGAATTGACCAGGAATAGAGTTGATTAGAATAGAACCCTCACATCCCCAAAAGTGCAAGAGTTCCACATCAGTATTTCAAAAACCTATTGAATGTGCAGGCATAGGCTGCACGAACATTATGTGGTTATTTTAAGGGAACACGCCACATATATTCCAAAATATCATCGACCAACATTGATAGCAAATGGTACTTCTTTGAGCTATAACGACGCCTTCAATTTCTCTAGACCAACATGCACATGGGTTCTCTCGTGTCAATAAGTTGTACCACGCTGTAATCCCAAGGGACACTGTTCAGATTCTGTCAAGGACGAATCTGAATAGTGTCACTAAGATAAACCTCATAGTAGAAAAGCCTTCGGCTTAATCATAAGTACGTTAGCCACATTTTGTTCCATGTGGGTGTGAATGCCAATGATGAAGAAGAGTTTCAATGTCGAGAAGTTGGAGTGTTTGTTATAAGATTCCATAGAAAAAGGGCTAAATATAAGAATAAGATGGAGAATCAACTTGTTCTACATCTTATTTTTAGCCTCTCACATTTCCTTGTGTCTTTCTTCTTTCCCCATTTAAAGGGAAAATTGGGTTGGTTGTTAATAGCGAGGGTGAATAAAAATGTTGTAAATTAAAAAGAAATAAAGAAATTATTTTAATGTTAAAGAGGTTAAATATAATTTATTATTTTAACGTTAAAGACCTTAAAGATAGCTTATGGGACAAATTGTTTTACTATCCTTATTCGGCCATTTTGAAGTGAAACCTCACAATAAACGCTCCTAACTTCTCAAAAAACCCCTCATGGAATAGATTATCCCAAAGAGCTAGTTGTCATAGTATCTGCATAACTTTCTGTGTTGTCTTTGAAGGCCTTGCATTCTAAAATGATTTTTTTTTTTTTTTCCAATTTTCCGGAAGAGAAAAAAATACATACTTTTTCTTCCCACATTTCGTTTAGCCTTTTCTAGTGCCTTGTTTCACAATGGAGTTTATGAGAAATAGTCTATAACCGAGCAATAATAATTTTGGCTCTCCAGGAAATATTGGCCCCTATGTATGTTTTTTGTTAATGATATGAGTGGGATTAAACTCGTCAATACAATATTGTTTCTTTCTCCCTCGCTATTTATCCCAAGTACGCTTATGGAACTTATCCATAACAAAAGTTTTTATGTGATGGTTCAATTATTTTATGTCATGGTTCAGTTGATGGAAGGAAATTAAGAGATGGTTAACCAATGATAGTTTAAATTTCATTAATAAATGTTTATTTGATTTAAATCGTACAATGTAATTTTAACTATGATGAATTTAAGAGCACCTAAATGAGATTGATATTTAAACTTATTAAAATCCAAAGGAGTATATGATGATTGGCAACACAACTCCCTTTGTGGGCCATGTCTTACTATGTGTATTGAATTTAAGACCACCTACATGTTAAAGATTGTAGAAGAATTTAAACGGGAATGATCCTAAAACTTATTAGAATAATGGGATTTGTCCTAAAACTTATTAGAATCCGAAGGAGTAGAGGAGGATTAACAAGCCAACTTCCCTAGTGGGCCATGCCCTACTATGTAGATTAATTTTCTTGTCAAATAATGGTAGGAATATGGTTATATTTTTGTCACAATCTGCTCGATAGATGTCATAGGGAATTGAGTGTAAAATGTCACACGAAAAGTTTACACAAGAATGTTATTTCTCCGTACAAGCAATGTCATCTATGTGTGACCCATGAAGTGTATACTTGTTGGTTTGAGTGGGGTTTAGTCCCCACTAGGTCTTGGGTTCAAACCTCATGGGTAAGGGTTAACGATGGAAACCACTTTTGGGGAAATTAAACTATCCCAAGGGGTGTCCATGCTTAATTGTCCTTCACACAATCATGGTGATAGCATCCCATTATGGGTAGATCATTCTTCCGTCCAATAAACAAGTTGGCTCTGCCCTAGGCTCAACATAGTTACAAAAACAAAACAAAAGGGCCATCTATGTGTGTATAATTCAAGGCCACATAATTCACTCCATGAAAATTCCTCTACTTATTGGAAAATGTTTATTTTTTCTAAAATAATAACTAGCAATTACTCTAAATGGTGCAAATGAAAGCAATAAAAATACAAAATGTAAAAGTTGAACACTTTTATGGATGCTCTAGAAAATGGAGAAGAAGAGTAGTAATGTTCCGCACTTTCATGGTCAAGACATAAGGCATCAATGTCACACAATTAAAACATGGAATTTTGCACTTTCCATGCATCATAGAAGAGGACGAGCAAAAAGCAATATTTTTTTTTCAAACCTCGAATGCCCAATTTCGAAAAGGGATTTTAAAGGAACAGTAAAGAGAGGGGATAGGGTGGCTAGCCTAACAAATTTCACTATGTTTCATCCATCGAATGATCAATTTCTTGCAAATTAATCTTTCAATCGAAAAAAGGTATACAAGTGCAAGTTGCTACTAGACAAGTATAGTGGTTGCACGCATTCCAACAAATTAAGAATCTCTAGAAAATTAGAAAAATAATATCCTCATTCACAACATCATGGAGTTTTGGAAAAGCATATCGAATGGTAGAATACTGCTTTCTCTTTTCAATCCATGACCAAGGAACTCAATCCCTTATGTCACAATATTGCAGCTCCACGATTTGTGAAAAGGGAAGAAGTTAGGAAACAACAAAAAACAATTAAACTTTGAGGTATGTAACAATGTCAAACCATCTAAAATGATGGAGGGTGTGAACTCTTGTTGATAATCCACACCAATCATGACTACCCAAGCCCACGGTACATAGAAGGAAGTTCTCTGAAAATAATCAAAAATATCATAAACCATGAATTCCAACAACAACATTATCCTCGAGGCCATTGATATTGACACCTCATCCTTCATAACCCATTTTAGATATCATATTCATACGAATGCCTTTGTTATGTTTCTCAAATGCTACAAAAGAGGTGTTATGAACATAAACAGAAGGAATTGTACTTGAAATGCTTATTGACTCCTTGAACTTGTCATTCATCTTTTCAACTTTTGATGATGATGACAACATTGTAGATGACTTTAGCCACCCACTTTTACCAATTGACATATGATGAGAACCTTGGAGATGCCTACAAAATGCACATGCATCATTTTCCTCATATGGTCCATAACCACTATTTGAACCATGCCCACATATTGGCTTTACTTTTGATGTTTCTTTTTCTATCACTAGAGTGGAACGTTCAGCAACTTGTTCCTCAAGCACATGTTGCAATTGAAGGCGGATATGCCTCTTCTCCTCTTCAACCATTTATAGCATTCTTCTCAATTCGATGCTCTCCCTCTCATTTTAATCCATCATCATACTATCATGATGATATAGAGTACCTACAACTGAAAACCATTCACGACAATATGACATGAGTCCAAAAAACCCATAATCTAACATGTTTCATGAAATCACTTGTTAGGGTTGGAACTGGTGACTAACTTAGGGATTGCACAGTTCCATATGTCAAGGTTTTGGATTGAAGCCTGAGACTATGCAATGCACAATTCAGGATGGACAGGGTCAAAGGATAAGAGCTCATGATCAGGGCTTGAGGCTTGAGGTTTCCCAATGCGATGTTCTCGAAGGATATACTCAAGGAACTGCACAATTGAAGGATTCAGGAGGTCAAGCTTGAGGGTTGAGCCTTGAGGTTGCCCAATACAAGTTTTGAGAGGCCTAGTTAGGTGATTGTGAAGTTGAGGAGCTCAACAGCTAAAGGTTGAGGCTTGAGGCCTGGAGTTGCCCAATGTGAAATTCTGGAAGTAGAATAGGCTGGGAGATTACATAGTTGAGGGTTAGGAATCTCCAGTGCACCTCAATTGAAGAAGTATTGAAAAAGTTCAAGTTGACACTTTATCATACTTTTTGTTGAATTCAAGAAATTGGATTTTGTATTGGCGACATCTAAATGGGCACACAATTGTATTCCTATCCTATTTGAGCAGGAAAAACAATATTTTATTTTGTAATAGATTCTTACTAATGAAGAATAAATGAAGAAAAGATGTCAAATGGTTGTGCTATCATCTGCGATGCATGTCTCAGAAGCTACAATTGATGGATCCCATACAAGGAAGTTTGGCCGTAATTTTTATGGTGATTTAGAAGAACTGGAGTGTTCATTTTCAAGGAGAAGCTACAGTTGATGGATACCACACAAGGAATTCTGGCCATAATTGTTATGGTGATTTAGAAGAACTAGAGGAAGAATGCACTTGAAGTTTGCATTCACATAATCTACATCATGTTCTTGGACCAGCAGGAACCATGGGTTCAGTTCTTAGCCAACATTAAGTGTTAACAAGTGCTATAATAATTGGATTTTCCAGTTCTACATAGCCTAGGAGAGCCTTATCAGAACAAAGTTGCACAATTTGTTTCACTATTTTTTCTGTTGGTGTGCTAAAATGTGGGTCGACCCAAATCTCTCAATCAAGCTGGCTAAATGAAGGCTCAAGATTCTTATCCAAAGCAAAAATAACCAAATCCCTGCTAAGGGAAAGGGGAAATAGGTCCAAGTCCCATGTTTGGATGAAAATGCTACCCCGCTGAAGAGTCTTAATGAAAGGTTCAGGAGAATCCCTTTCAGTAGTAGCAGTAGTGCTAAATAGCAACAAAATTTGCAAGCAAGCACACTCTACTATAAGAGAAAATGAGATGAGTATTTAAAAGTAGATTCAATAGTGAATTAGATTTCACCTTATATATATATATATATATATATATCTGTGTGTGTGTGTGTGTGTGTGTGTGTTCAGGGCTACTTTATCATCGAGTCAATGTTTTTGAGATGGGTAGGGTTCAAATTCTCATCATTAAATACTTTGATAACCGGGATGTTGAAATTGGTAGATTTGGGAATCCTAATTCCAAAATTTCTATACCTAGAGGTGTATTTTGGTGGCTTGCACTACCATAGAAAATTTCTTTTGTGCTCATCTTCTTCATCATCATAGTCGTCAAACATAGGCTGACTAGCTTTGTGAGAGGAAGAATGATGACTTGAATTTGTTACAGTGTCAAATATTGACATCTTATCCTCAAAAAAGAGCATTGGTTTCATACTATATCCCCCATGATACTGTTGGTTGGAAATATCTACACGAGACCTATCATCCTTTGACCTCAAAACTACCCAAATTACCATTTGAAATGACATTTTCTCCATTTCTCTCCCTGAACTTTAAATTTCAAAAAAATGATTATTCATTCTATACCTCATATTTTTATAACAACTTTCCAATCTATTCACTTGTATTCCCCTTCATTTTGATCATTAAAAGTGATGCATGAAGCTTATCTTCACCTTCAGAGATAATTTCTCTTGAGTTATCTGATTTTTTATTTATGTTTCTATTCCTAGATTCACGTTTTTTAAGATCGATAACAACTCATACAGTCATTATTGCATAAACAACTCACTGAAAAATTTCTTGAGCTACACCAGTGACATCCATGTTCACATTTTCTTATTTTATACCCATGAATACCCCAAAAATAAATTTTATGGCCATATCATGGCTATTCATCCTACCTTCCATTAGTTCACCAGCATGTAGATCATCTTCACATATGTCAGAATCATAACCTTTTGTTAGATGTGGACTCAATCCTTTGATTTGGAGATTACTATGAGGAGGAAGTAAAAAATTCAAGTATAAATGCTAAATATATATATCAATTGTTGTTTTCTATCAAAATTTTCATTTTTTTGTAAGAAGATATGTTTTATTAGATTATGGAAAAAATATACAAGAAAACAATACAGAAAAGAAAAGATTCAGAGCCAACATGTCTAAAGGAAACCAAGATAGTTTAGATTACTTGGGAATGATTCCAGAAAGTTTTTTTTCTCCCAAGAGGCCACTTGCAAGATGAAAATGAGACTGGGCCTACCCTTAGGGAAACCAATCCGTACTAGTCATTTAAGTAGCAGGGATTTATCTTGACTACTAGATTAAAGGATTTCTTTGATATGGAAACCATGTCTAAAGGAAACCAAGCTAGTTAAGATGACTTGGGAATGAGTCTAGAAAGTTTTTTACTCCCGAGAGGCCACTTTCAAGATGAAAATGGGACTGGGCCTACCCTTATGGAAACCAAGTCGTACCAGTCTTTAAGCAGTAGGGATTTATCTTGACTACTAGATTAAAGGATTTCCCTCATATGGAAACAATGTATAAAGGAAACCAAGCCAATTTAGATGCCTTGGGAATGAATCCAGAAATTTTTTGCTCCCGAAAGGCCACTTGCAAGATGAAATTGGGACTGGGCCTACCATTAGAGAAACCAAGCCGTGCTAGTCCTTTAAGCAACAGAGATTTATCTTGACTACTAGATTAAAGGATTTCTTCTATATGGAAAGCAGAAACAACAATAGCATATAAAGGAAGTATACCTATAGAAAAGAAATATTAAATTAGAGGCCATGACTAGAGGAAATTGGTATGTGGCCATTAGTAATGTCCTTGGACACTTGAATTGTGAAATGGTTGTATGGGAAAGCACTCATCTGAACTGATTACAGGGTTTCACCATTCTTGAAAATTAACTAGGAGCAGAGATTGATCAGTAGATGGTTTTTCCTTTCTAGAGTGTCTAACCAGTGGCAACATTTCTGATGGTATATATATTTAGCTGGTAGAACATGTGCTACAAAGGTCTTAGAATTCCAGTATAATTTTACAGTGTGATAGAGAAATTTTACTAGCTTTCATTGTTGATCTTATTATAGACTCTTGTACTATCTTTCATTGTTAATAATACAACAGAATCTCGACTCCCTTCACTGGGTGGAGTTACTGTGGAAGCAAATTCAGAGTGAGAAGAAATACCTCTGGACTCCTTGGTGTGGATTGAGGGTGGGGTTTTTTGATATATTGGGTAGCATTGGATGTGCTCTAGCTCCGAAACTTTGTGGAGGGGCTAGAACACATGAGATCTCCAAGACCGAGAAATCGTTTGGAGAGATTTAACCCAGTGCAAAATTTATTAAAATAATTATTTTTTAATGGGGACCATAAGTCTAACTTAGGGAAATTGAAAAATTAAAGTGAATTAATTTACACATGTGGTGAGAATTTTCTAAGTGACGTGGATCAAGCATTCTCTAATCTTATCTATTACTTAGTGATTAGATCATGGCCGTTGATTTCTCAATGAAAAAAGTGTTAAAGGAAGGCTTGGGGTCAGTTGGAGGATACACACAGAGTAGCAACACTTTAGCAAAGTAAAAATTTTGGGGCGTGGTTTGTTGAGAATTTTTGAGTGAGATTGTAGTGCTAGTGAGCGGTAGATCAGCAAGGGTTATTCAAATTCGAGGCTGAGTATACATATATCATAGAGACAAATTAATACCAGGCAGTGAAGAGGCTAGCAGGAGGGTTGCAACCTAGTCAAACTGATGCAAAGACAATGTAGAGGGTGACAAAGAGGCAACGCAGAGGTCTTTAGGGTGACGTAGGCGCAACCTGTGTTGCGCAGATTCTGTGCTGGGTGGGAGACACTAACGCAGTAGTTGGAAGAGCTGCACTGGGGTTCCAGTGGGCCAGAAATGGCTCAAAGTCAATAATTCCTGAAGGGTTTGAATCAACCATATTTTTTGTCTCTGAGCAATAAGGTACAACTGCCGTGAAATTCTCTATCGGGAAAACCACTATTCGTGCCCTTGATGTATTTAGATCCTGCTTAATAATAAAACACTCAAAGATTTGTTGTACTGGTTTTCCCGCATTGGTTTTTTCCATGGACATTTGTCCAAAAAATCATGTGTGTTCTTCGTCATATGTGCGCTATGTTTTAGTAAATGATCTGTATACGTGTAGGTTACACGATGTGTTTACTTCATTGTTTTTTGAATATTTATAAAAATAATGTGTATAATTAAAACACAAGTATGAGAAGTAAATCAAGACACTACAGTAGGGAGCTGCAGTACAGATGTTGCAGTGTCAATGGTAGTGACATGGGCAGCATTACAGAAAGCAACAGTAGAGTGGATGGGGGAGAGCAGTCCAAGCATTAGGAACACGCAAACCAATGCCAGAGATAAGGGGATTCTTTAGTGGTGGAGTGTTGCTAGAACACATTCCTTGCTAAGAGGCATTGTTGAGATTTTCGATGGCATCAGATGTTCTCTAGCTCCAACTTGACCAAAATTGGATCTCAAGATTTATATGTCCAAGTTGACTCAAGAAGTGTGTGTTAAAGGGGCCTGTGGAAAGTTACATAAGCCTCATGATTGTTGAGCATATTTCTGGATCGTATTGTAAGATTAGAAGCCGAATCTGATAAATTGATTGATGCCTTGTTATTCTCCAATTTGGATCAGGCTCCATGAGTCTATGCAGAAGCGAGTGAACAAATTGTACACAGAGAGAAGGGCCTCATATTATTTGTTTCCATAGCAATATCTAGGAGGAATTATTAAATTTTATAAAATACCTAATCATTTTTTATTCCAGCAGGGGTTTCAAGGTCGAATTATGCTCAATATACAAAGAAAAGAAAATAAAAAGTTTGAAATTTCCCTTTGCTGGACAAGATAACATTTTGTGACTCTTATTCCTACGCTGCTTAGAGACAGGAAGAATTGATATGGCCTTTGTCACAAATAGAAAATGTTGTGTTGAACATTCATAATTTTGTGTATGCTTACAGGACCATAAAATATATTTAGTAGTTATAAATTTTATTTCTTCACAGGAGGTTGAAGCTATTTCAGAGCCATATATTGTCCTCTAAATATTGCAGGTGTTGTGGGAGAATTCTATTTCTTGTGGATAAGTCATGCTAGACTCCCTCGAGTTTCCTTGTTGGATATGCCACATTTTTCATCTATTTAAAGGCCATCAACGAGTTCATTCTTAAGCGTGGGGTTTAACATCTAGAACAAATTGCTGTCTATTTCTGGGCTCATATATATACATACATACATACATACATACATGTTGAAGGAAGCCTCTAATATGTTGAAGGAAGTGTACCAGGGTAGATTATATCTCACACCAGACTTGTATGTTGAATTTTCTATGTCAAAAGTGGTATATAGTATGAAGTCATAGCTTCAAGTCAAGCCGATAGTGATGCAAAAATGACTGCAAGACAAATTTTTATTATAGCCCAATAATGATCTCAGTTGAAAGTAAGTCTTCATACTATGACCTAGAAGACAATTATTGAAAATAAACCAACCTGACTCTTAATGGTTGAACGTTCCTTCAAAATTGAACCGAGAATGAAATACCTCAGGAGTCGTGAAGTCTTGCTTCAGGCTCATGTTGTTTAAGCTCAGGAGCATATAGGCTCCACCAAAGAAAGGAGATAGTTGTAGTTGTTAGGCCTATAAATTTTTAGTAGATTCTAGACTCCCCTCACTGGGTGGGTTTACTGTGGAAGCAGGGTGGAAGAAATGCGTTTGGAGACCTTGTTGTAGATTGAAGGTGGGGTTTATATCTCTAGATTCCCCTAGTGGCTGGTGCGTAGAGGTTTCATATCTCTGGAGCCCTCGACTAGCTTGTACTTGAGTATTATCTTCTTGAATTGTGGAGATAGGATAAGCCTCTAGAATCCAAGGATATTTATAAATGGAGGTATATTGTCCCAAGATCAATCACCCATGTGCTTTTAAATAAATAAAAACTTATGTACAATCCTTGCTAAATCTAATCATGCTAAATTAATATAGGTAATAAGTTGCTCATGAAGGACCATGCATAAATAACTACGAATGCCAAAATTTTAGGTGCATATGAGGTAGTATGCCTGGTTATGCATTCCTACAAAACATGGTTATATTAATATGATATTGGTATAAAATGGTGTATAGGTTCATAATATTCGTATTTGTAGTTATCTTAATGCAATATGGCAAAGACTAGTCCCAACCTGAACTTGATATTGACATGTTGGAGGGACACATTCTTAGTTATCAATGTATTAGCTAGAATTCAACATATGATCGTTCTAGCATATATTCTTCTTCTATAAATCACATACCATAATAACATGTACTTAAGTATTCTCGACTTGAATGGTGGAGATATGATAAGCCTTTAGAATCCTTGGATATCTGGCAACTTCAATGGCTTGTGGGCGGCAGTTACATACCTCTAGAGCTCTAGATTAGCCTTTTTTGTTGGCATATCAATTTTCAGTAGACTTTGGACTCCCTTCACCGGGTGGGGTTACTATCACAACAACTTCAGGGTGGAAGAAATACCTTTGGAGACCCAGTTGTAGATTGAAGGTGGGGCTTAGTTCTGGATTCCCTTAGTGGCTACTGGGCAAAGGTTGCATATATATGGAGCCCTAGACTAGCCTGTACTTGAGTATTATTTGTTTGAATGGTGGAGATAGGATAAGCCTTTATAATCCGTGGATATATGGCAACTTCAATGACTTGTGGGTGGAAGATGCATACCTTTGGAGCTCTGGACTAGCCTTTTTTGTTGGCATATAAATTTGCAGTAGACTCTGGATTCCCTTCATTGGGTGGGGTTACCATGGTAGAAATTTCAGGGTGGAAGAAATACCTTTGGAGACCCTGTTGTAAATTGACAGTGGGGTTTATATCTCTGGATTCCCTTAGTGGTTGGTGGGTAGAGGTTGCATATTTTTGGAGCCCTCATGTTAAAATTCGACAAGTAGGTCCAAAATCCATGTTTTGATGCTTAGATGAAGACACCAATATTTTTATTGGGTTCCTCTTTCGAAGAGGTGAAAGATCGATCTAAAGATCATCTTGATCCGATGAGCATAACATTTATTTTGAATTTATTTTTAATACTTTCAAAATATGTGTAGGTTGGCCTTAAGGTTTTACGCCCCCAGAAAATGTGTTACACACCCTCAGTGATTGACATAAATAGAGTCAACGTTGGAGGACATTTCAATCATATCATCACACACATCCTCATGATCTATAAATGATGCCATAAATCCGGATGATGCTAGAAATGGATGCCGTAAATATGGATGTCATAAATATGGATGATTCCATAAATATGGATGATGCTGGAAATGTCATGAATATGGATGATGCCATAAACCTAGATGATACCGGAAATGGATGCCGTAAATATGGATGATGCCGGAAATCTGGATGTGTGATTCCTTTGTTGAATTATGTTGATTTTTGATGAGCTGTCTTTAAGGGTCGTATGTGTGACACTTCTGGTTGGCTGACCATATTGAGACTTTGCTTGTTGAAGCATCATGTTGACTGCCGTAACGCACCACCACATTTTTATGTTTTTGGTTTGTCTTTTGTAGATCCACTGGTATGTTCTATCAACATTTTACTTGATTGTTTATGTGATTTATATAGTGATAAGTAAAGTTGCATCAAGCATAGAAAATCTACATAAATTTACATGGTATCAGAGTTGAGGTGAAGAAAAGCCCTATTTGTAGCAATCACCAAAGAAGAAAATGGGTTCCAAAAACTATGGCTTCAAGGAAAATGGAAAATTGACTTGGAAGGATGACTTCCATGCTTGGAAGATGATATTGGATCTCAAATTGGAAGACCAAGATGTCATGGAATGTGCAGGGTAAAATACAAGAACCTCCATCCACTGCTACTGATGTTGCCAAAACAAAGTACAAAAAGGGGGAGATCAAATAAAAGTTGATGATTAAGGAATCCATTCCTAAGAGTCTGGTGGCCTACATCTCTAAGCTAGGCACATCCAAAGATATGTATGATAAGTTGGTCCTCATGTTCAAGGCAAAATATGCAAATGAAGTGTTATTCTTCAAGAATCAGTTGAAGAATTTGAAGAAAGGCAAGGATGAGTCTGTCCAATCATACTTTCTGAAGCTAACTGAGATCAAGAATAATTTGTTGGTTGTTGGGGAGACAATATCTTATTGAGATATGGTACTCAATGCACTTGGAGGGCTCCCATCCAAATGGCATTTGTTCAACACTACCATTCTTAATAATAATGTGATACCTTACTTTGACGAGGTGCTATAAAGATGCGTTCAAGAAGAGACAAGAATGAAGGAGTATAAAAATGAAGGGAATGCTACCTATGCTGCTCATTCTTGAAAGAAGAACTTTGGTGGTCCATATAACAAAGGAAGAGTAGGGGCATAAGGAAATAAGGGAAAGTGTTACACTTGTCATAGGCCAGGTCACTATGCTAGAGAATTCCCTTTCATGAAGGATTCTCTTGATGATGATGTCAGCAACAGCAACTGAAGGGATGGAAATCGAAGGAACAATAGGTTCCAGGGAAAGAGAAAGGCTCCCCCTAGCGGAAATGATCAACCTTTCAAAAGGTAAAGAAATTCCAGGTATGAGGAATCAAATTTTGTTGATAAAAAGAAATTAATTCATTCTTATATCTTCCCTCTCTATTTCATCTCCACCCGACACTATGGATGTCTGGTTGATATATAGTGATGCCTCAAGGCACATCACTAGGTTCAAGGAACCACTCTCTGGTATGGTTGGGAAGGATACTAATCTAGAAATTATCCTTGGATATAATAGGACATATCCCGTGAAAAGGACAGGGACTATGACCCTCCACTTATCTCAAGGTCAAGTCATCCGCTTGTAGGATGTACTCTATGTACCTAATTTGAAGAAGAACCTTGTGTCTATATCGACCATGGAAGACAAATGTTTTCATGTGGCATTCATTGATTGAAAGGTGCACATGTGGAAGAAGAGCTTCAAGGAAGCTATCACGTTTGGGTCTAGAATTGATACACTCTACCAGGTTGGAGGAAGTCCACTAGGAGCAATGACATGAGATGCTATCCGACAGACTGATAATGGCACTGAATATGAGTCCAACGAGTTCAATATCTTTTTCAGAGGAGCCAGCATCAAGAGGGAGACCATAATGTCTGTGGGCTACAACAAAACTTCAAAGGCCTATAAAGTATATGTGTCTGGTTAAAGGGAAGCAGAGATATGCCATGATGTTAGCTTTGACAAAGATGCTTCCCTGAGGAAAGTATTCAATCTTCCAAGATCTAAGGAAGATCATGAAGCAAGGCCTAGAAATCAATGAAGAACCATGTTGGGTATGTGTTATATTCTTTCCACGACTAGTCTCACGAGCTGTACGTTGCGCCGGGCGTAGCAGGGAGGTCACAGGGGGGGTGGCAGCCCCCCCTGTTGGGGTCCGGGGTAGCACCCCGGCGAAATTTTTTTTGGTATGCGGTCCCACTCATATGCGGACCCACCCATGTTCTGTGCATGAGTTTGCACATGGTTTTGGGGTACGAAGGTTTTCGACCCCTGGTATTTTGTAGATCCGGTCAAGGGAACTACAGTTATGTTCTAATCCAGGGTTAATGGATTGGGGTTTATGTATGCTTCGGCATGTATATATATGTGTTGTAACACTAAAAGGAATATAATGAAAAAATCAAGCTGGTCGTCCCGATTTGGGATCCAGGGGAAAATCTCTGTGTTTATCTGTTTTATGTTTTATGCTCTTGCTATTGTTTATTTTCTGTTATAAGAATCGTGTGTAGATATTTTTGTTCAGGGTTAAAACCTACATTTGGTATCGGAGCTATTTCGGCTTCAAGGGGACGCCTTTGTTGTTGAGGGTTTTTTGCTCGGGCCTGTGGTAGACCCTGTTCAGTGGGAGATCTGCGGGATCGATTCTTGCGGTGAAAGAAGATGGCGAGCGGCGGAAAGATAGAGATTGAGAAATTTAATGGTCAGAGTTTTGAGTTGTGGAAGCTCAAGATGGAGGATCTGCTAGTGGATAAAGATCAGTGGATCGCGGTAGATCCAGGTACTAAACCAACGGGAATGTCAGATGAAGACTGGAAGAAACTGGATCGGAAGGCTAAGAGCACAATACGGTTGTGTGTGTCAGATTCAGTATTGTTGAATGTATCTGGGGAAGCTACGGCGAAGAATTTGTGGGAAAAACTTGGGACTTTGTAACAATCTAAGTCTCTGGTGAATAAGTTGTTCCTGCGGAAAAAGTTGTATAACCTGAGGATGAAGGATGGAGACTCGGTGACAGAGCATCTGAACGCCTTCAATACTGTGGTAAGTCAGCTGTCATATGTTGATATTAAAATCTCGGATGAAGATAAGTAGGTCCCTCTATCACTAGTATAGCCCCTTATTATTATTAGTGTAAACCCCTTATTGTTATTATTGTACCCTTGTAACCCCCATTTTTTTATTATTGTGCCCTTAAATTATTATTGTTAGGTCGGCTAGGATTACATTGTGGCCCACTAGGATTACATTATGGCCCCATGGACTCCTATATATAGAAAGCAGGTTTTGTGAATTGTATCATCCAAGAATTGTTCATTTATGTAATGTGTTGGAGGTTGCCCCCTCGAAGTGGCTTATTTCTAAGGCGTTCATATCTCTTTTCTTCTATTTTTGGAGCTGGTTACACAACATTTGGTATCAGAGCTTGGGATTCTAGGGTTTCGCTGCTCCAAACAGGTCATCGTGGCATTTTCGCTATAACTTTTTTCTACGAAGTTTCAGAAGCTGAAATTTTTAGGGTGCGAAGCCGAAATCCTGAGGAAGCTTGTCTAAAAATTTCAGACCTTGGTTCGCAATATTTACGGAGATATCATCTGTGGAAGTCAGGTCTTTTTTCAAGCTCCTAAACAGGTCATCGTGGAATTTTCGCTATAAATCTGTTTCTACGAAGGTTCAGAATCTGCAATTCATATGATGCGAAGCTGAAATCCTGAGGAAATTCGTCAAAAAATTTCAGAGCTTGGTTCGCAATATTTTTGGAGATATGATCTGTGGAAGGTAGTGCTTTTTCAGGCTCCTGAATTTCATCTCAAAGAGGTGATCGTGGGAAAAAGTTTAATAACTCTCTCTCTGAAGATTGGATTGGAGTGCCGTCAAAAGTGATCACCAGTACACGGCCTGTAGTTTCTTCGCTATCAATTTCAGAGACAAAGGACAAAACAGTGACACGTGGCAAGTCGTACAAGTTCGCTCTACTGAACCAATCCAGGATTAGGTCATTGTGGGAGATTGGACACAACTTTGTCTTGGAGAATCAAAATCAGGTCAGACCTGTGGCATTTGAAAGAAGCTTCAGAGGGCTACTACAGGGCTGAATTTCAGATATCGAAGATTTTCAATTACAGAGATAATTCAATTTCAATATCGATCTCCTAAAAGATAGTAAAATGTGTGTATTTTTTTTTCCGAATTGCATAAGTCTTGTTTGAAGAATCAAGTTGAATTGATTCCAAGGGAATCTTTTAGAATAGATATCAATATTGGATTCTAAAATGGCCCCTAAAAAGAATTCAACACCCATTAAGCCTTAAGAAGGCTCTACTATGACTCATGAATATGAAGAATGGCAACATGACATATCAAAATTACAAGAGCAAATTTCGCTCTCGCAAAGAACAACAAAAAATGAAATGGAAGTTTTGAAGAAAGGCGTGGAAACTAGGATGGATGGTTTGAAGAAAGGCGTGGAAGCTAAGATGATTGGTTTGGAAGCTAAGATGGATGGCATGGAAGTGGGCATGGAAGCTAAGATGGATGACATAAAAGACAACACGGAAAACATGAAGAGTGATCTAAAAGCATACATGGAAGGCTTGATGACAAGCTTAAAACCAGAAATGATTCCTAATGGCGGAAATATAGGAGAAGAACCTCACGATGAGAACAAAATAAATGTTAATCGTGATTTCATAAACTCGAATGTTGGTGGGAAGAACCACCATATTCCAAAAATGGATATGAGGAAGTTTGATGGAAAGGATCCTGTAACATGGATACTACAGATGGAGCAATATTTTGATCTTCATAACGTGCAAAACACACAAAAGGTACGCATTGCAACTTTACATTTAGAACAAAATACATTTGTATGGTATCAATGGCTTTGCTCCCGTAAAAAAATTGTCACTTGGTCGATTTTTACGGAGGAAATGATAGCACATTATGAGGATACAAAGAGCAACACCTTCTTTACCCAATTGATAAATCTCAAACAAAAGGGTTTAGTGGGGCAGCACATTGAGGACTTCCAAAAATTGAATATAAGAGTAACTGATCTTACAGAGGAACACAGGATTGATCTCTTCCTAGGCACTTTAAAGGATAACATCCAACATGAAGTTCACGTTTTGGAACCTGATTCATTGGAGAAGGCATTCAGGTTGGCAAGAAAATTTGAATGTAAAATTATGGCGACAAGGAAGCCTACCACTCAATTCTATAAAGAAGGAAGTGTTGCTATGCCTAGATTTCCACAACCTACAAGGTCGACACCACAACAATTGGAAGAAAAAAGAGTCAAAGGGCTTTGCTATAGTTGTGATAGAAAATACACTAAAGGTCATAAGTGTGTTGAGAAGAAATTATTTTACATAGATTGTGAAGAGGAAGAAGAAAATGAACAAGAAGAGGATATACACCAAGAACCAGCCCTAGAAGAGGAAGAAATGAGTCCGACCATATCGTGTAATGCATTGGTAGGAATTACCACTCTCAAACTCTCAAGATAGAAGGACATATCAAGAAGAAAAAGGTAATAGTGTTGATTGATTCAGGTAGCACCCATAATTTTATTCATTGTAAGGTAGCCAAGGAATTAAATTGTTTCCTATACCCGGCACCAGAATGTCAAGTGATGGTTGCAAATGGAGGAACTATAAATTGCTCTGGAAAATGCCATAATATCAAGCTAACCATGGGGGAATATGTATTGATTAGTCCAATGCTTGCCATTCCTATGGGAGGTGCTGATGTTGTACTAGGAGTACAATGGTTACAATCTTTGGGGACGGTGGCTTTTAATTTTCAAGAACTTTTCTTGAAATTTTTTTCAGAAGGAAAGGAAGTCGAATTACGGGGTATCGCGGGGAAGCCAGGAAGGATAATAAGCTCTAATGTCATGACAAAGCTTCTAAAGAAAGAACAACGAGGCGTAATTGCACAATTATGCTCACTAGAAGTTCCAACATCAAAATCATCTATTTCTGCAGATCTCCAACAAGTCTTGGACAATCATTCCAAGGTGTTTGAAACTCCCAAAGGACTCCCACCTATTCGTGATCATGATCATGCTATTCGTTTGATTCCAGGAAGTGTTCCTCCAAACATCAGGCCTTATAGATATCCTTACTTCCAAAAGAGCGAAATTGAACGTATGATTGCAGAAATGTTAGAGGCAGGTATAATTCAACCAGTCAAAGTTCTTTCTCTGCTCCTGTAGTGTTGGTACACAAGAAGGATGGATCATGGCGAATGTGTCCGGATTATAGGGAGCTCAATAAGCTCACCATTAAAGACAAATTTCCCATTCCTGTGATTGATGAATTATTGGATGAATTACATGGAGCAATTTATTTACCAAGTTGGATCTTCGTTCAGGATATCATCAAATTAGAATGAAGACTGAAGATATTCCAAAAACAGCATTTCGAACTCACGAGAGTCATTATGAATTTTTGGTCATGCCTTTTGGCCTTACCAATGCACCTTCTACATTTTCAAGGGTTGACGAATTCCATTTTCAAACCCTTCCTTAGAAAATTTGTGCTAGTATTTTTTGATGATATACTAATCTACAGCAGGTCTTGGAAGGATCATGTTGAACATGTTGACAGGGTGCTCAAACTATTGCGGGAGAAACAATTATATGCAAAAAAATCCAAATGTTTCTTTGGAGTACAAGAGGTGGAATATCTGGGTCATATTGTATCTCACGAGGGTGTTAAAGTAGACCCTAACAAAATTAAAGCTATTAAGGAATGGAAAGTCCCCACAACCATAAAGCAGTTGCGAGGATTTCTCAGGTTAACAGGGTATTATCGCAAGTTTGTTAAGAATTATGGGAGAATAGCGGCACCTCTAACAACATTATTGAAGAAAGATGCATTTTCATGGACTCCTGAAGCAACTAAGGCCTTTGAACGTCTTAAAGAGGCAATGTGCCTAGCACCGGTCTTAGCTACACCAGACTTTACAAAAACCTTTATTGTGGAATGTGATGCCTCAGGAAATGGAATTGGTGCAGTTTTAATGCAGGAAGGAAGAGCCATTGCTTTTGAAAGTCGTCCAATCAAAGGAAAGTATTTACAGAAACCTATTTATGAGAAGGAAATGTTAGCAATACTACATGCACTAAAGAAATGGCGAACTTACCTAATGGGAAGACACTTCAAGGTAAAAACTGATCATGATAGTCTTAAACACTTTTTGAACAAAGACTATCTTCAGAAGAGCAGCAAAAATGGGTCACAAAGATGTTGGGTTATGACTTTGAAATAATCTACAAAAAAGGAAAGCTTAATGTTGTTGCAGATGCACTCTCAAGAAAGACTGAAGAGGTGGAAGCATTGCTTTTTGCCATTTCTATTATCCAACCAGATTGGATAACCGAAGCAAGAGATGAATGGAAGAAGGACAAAGATGTATGGACACTCATTCAAAAGTTGCAGCAAGATCCTAGTACATCTGATACATTTAGTTGGAAAAATGATTCCTTATGGTACAAAGATCATTTATATCTTTGTAAGAATTCCCAACTAAAACAAAAGATTCTTCTGGAATTGCACACTTCTCCTTTAGGAGGACACTCAGGATTTTTAAAAACTTACCACAGGGTAAAGAAAGAATTTTTTTGGGATGGCCTTAAATCTGATATTCGAAAGTTTGTGGCGGAATGTTTGGTTTGCCAGCAGAATAAAGTGGAAACAATTAAGACCCCAGGACTTCTACAACCTTTATCCATTCCAAGTCAACGTTGGGAGGAGATTTCAATGGATTTTATCACGGGTTTACCTAAGTCCGAAGGAAAGAGTGTCATCATGGTGGTAGTTGATAGAATTACCAAGTATGCACACTTTTTTGCATTATCTCATCCATTTAAAGCAAGTACGGTTGCTACTACATTTATGGACATAATTCAAAAGCTACATGGAAACCCAAGGGTTATTGTGAGCGACAGAGATCCCATTTTTACTGGAAATTTTTGGACGAAGTTATTTTCTTGTTTGGGTACTCGGTTAGCTCATAGCTCATCTTATCATCCTCAATCTGATGGTCAAACTGAGATAGTAAATAAATGTTTGGAAGGATATCTTCGTTGTTTTGTATCTGATAAACAAACACAATGGGTCAAGTGGTTACCTCTTGCTGAATGGTGGTATAACACTTCCTTCCATACTGCAGCAAAAAATGACCCCATTTATGGCACTTTATGGATATCATCCACCATCCATCACATCATCTTTAAGGGAAAATTCGAAGGTTTAAGCAGTGGAAGATCACATCGAGCATCGGCAAGAAGTTCTCCAACTCTTAAAGGATAACCTGAATTTGGCACAAAATCGAATGAAACAACAGGCAGATCAACATCGCAGCGAGAGAAGTTTTGATGTAGGAGATTGGGTATTTTTATGACTACAACCATACAAACAAATGTCCCTCAAGCAAGCTAAGAAGGATAATAAATTATCACCAAAGTACTATGGTCCTTACAAGGTGTTGCAAAATATTGGTACTATGGCATACAAATTGGAGCTTCCTGCTTCTTCGCGAGTACATCCAGTTTTCCATGTTTGATGCTTAAAGAAGGTTATAGGTGAAAATCTTCCGGTTCAAGAAATATTGCCAGAACTTGATGAGGAAGGAAAAATCATATTGGAACCTGAAGCAGTCTTGGAAACAAGAACTCGACAGCTACGGAATCGATGAATTTCAGAGTATCTCATCAAGTGGAAGAACTTACCCACTGAAGATTCTACATGGGAGGATGAGAATTTTATACAGAAGCACCCGGAGCTACTCAAGTGTTGAGGACAACACTTTTTTTGAAGGAGAGGGGCATGTTAGGTCCCTATATCACTGGTATAGCCCCTTATTATTGTTAGTGTAAACCCCTTATTGTTATTATTGTACCCTTGTAACCCCATTTTGTTATTATTGTGCCCTTAAATTATTATTTTTAGGTCGGCTAGGATTACATTGTGGCCCACTAGGATTACATTATGGCCCCATGGACTCCTATATATAGAAAGGAGGTTTTGTAAATTGTATCATCCAAGAATTGTTCATTTATGTAATGTATTGGAGGTTGCCCCTCGAAGTTGGCTTATTTCTGTCATGCTCATATCTCTTTTCTTCTATTTTTGAGCTAATTAGAAGACAACATCATTTCTTATTTTTCAATTTCATCTCACTCGCTCCACTACACCCCACCACCTCGCCACCTCCCCATCCCCAATGTCCTTGCTACCTCGCCGATCCACCGGCTAACCCTGAGGGCGAGGATGAGTGGGCCTAGATCTGGGACGAGGCCCTCTCGCTGGGTAGGCCCGCACCACCGAGGAAAACGCTGCAGGACCCACGTCATGATCCACCACCGCCCCGAGCACAGATGATTACCGAAGAACCCTCATCGACCCATCTGAATTCAATAATATGCGTTTAATGACTCTACCATGAGCACTCACCACCATCCACCGTTCTCCGCCCGCCACTTCATCCGCCCGTCAATTCCTGCGTGTATCCACCCATATCGGGAACGCGTGGGACCGTGCTGTATACTCAGCACACAGTTGTGACTTACCCACTCCACCCAGTATCAGCCCACCCTCCTTTCAACATAGGACTACATCAAATTGTGTGACACCGGTCTGATTCTACCAGGTTCCAGCCTGAGGCCAAAGCCTTTCCACAATGTTTCACTCTGAATTTGTAAGAACCACTGATTCCACATGGTCGACACCGCACATCCAGAAGCCACGCCCTTCACCTCCCCGGTATGTTAATGGTAAATTTGCTGCTGGAAAATCATTTAGAGGAATGCCAGACAGAGCACCTCTCGGGGACTACCACCTTCCAAATTACACCAAGCCAAGTTGTCTGCGGATTCAGCATGCTGCAGAAATGGGGGATTACATTGACCTGCAGGGCATGCCGAGTAGAAACACCAATTTTCGCTACTAACAACAAAGGCGAATTAACTCCGAACAAACGGAGCAGATGGAAGCAATGATCACCAATGTCACCCCGATGTTCTCCCCAGCTTCCGGGCCCTCCCTAGGGCCTCATTACCCCTTGCCGACCCCGAAATTGCCGCGGCCAGCCTTCAGTTGAAGTTATCCAACTCGACGCTGTCAGAACACTGGAGAAACAGAGTCAGTAACATGGCAGCCCGCTGTAGAGCTGCCGAGTCTGTAGGTCACTATTCTGTCTGTGTGGCCGCGGCGTAGCAAAATGGAGGTGGACACTCACTCCAGCAGGCATCAGAGAGGCCCAGACCCCCAAGGGCTCTCTAAGAATGCCCCTGCCTCACCTGGGCAGACCAATTTCAGCCCAACTCCAGCCAGGTTTCCTGAAATTCAAGAGGCTATCGACCCCGCTAGGCCGGATCAATTATACGCCTGCCGATGAACTTGAGGCACAGCCTCCAACACAGAGGCTTGTTCTGGCCAAGGCCAAACGTGTCATTCAGGAGCTCCGCCACCCCTTCGATCTACGTCCTGCCATACAACAAACATTCTCACAGCTAAAGAAATGAGACCCGGACAAGACAATGTTTGGCGCCGTCCCACTCCCATCGACGAGCCGCCGTCACCAAGCTCGCTTGTTCCATGTCTGCGCACAGCCTTCAGACAGTCTGTGTGTCCTGATGTCTGTTTGAACAGCCGCCAAAGACGACAACAAGACAGAATAAGCTTGAGAAAGTAGAACGTGTTAATGTGATGAGCACACAAGGTGAATTAAAATGGTCAAGTGCAGGTAATGGAGGTAGAACTGCATTGACACTTGGGACGAAATAAGAACTGTATCTATCTAAATCCTTTGTTTTGAAAACCTTACTTTGAATGTTTTGAATTTGGAACAACTAGCCAGATTTTGGGGTTGTGGAACGAGGACACTAAGCAGCCGCAACTGTCGCAACCGCATCAAACTACGTGAGCTACCAAGTCATGGTAATTTAACGTGCACATACGGAAAATATGAGAAATGATAATATAGATATAGAGCATGTATTTTTAAAATATGATAACTGTGAGAAAAGCTAGAAGCAACACAGTAAGGACATAAGAAGAACTAACAGCTACATGTTAAAAATAAATAATGGCCACCCTAAGGAAAGAGAAGGTGATTACACAAGAAAGAGAGAAGAGAGTTTACTAAAGAGAGAAAATAATAGTTGTAGTAAAGACAATCCATAGACAGGTCTCCCAAGCTCCTAGGTCTACTTGATGTAGAATATCTATTCCGCAAGGGCATATGTATTGGGATCTGTAGTCTACTGCAAAGCTATTTAACTTAAATTTGCCAAGAACTTAATACAATTGCAGGTTGTTGTCTATTTGTGAGATTCCGCATGCATGTGTGTTAGTTGAGATGCTGGTGTCTTCATTTTCTACATTCGTATACTTCGATTGATGTTGCGTATGTATCTGTCGCACGACCACTGTGAGAATGAGTTGTGACTGTTTCCTAATTGTCATTCCCCTTTCAGACAGGTCACGCATGCCTCGGTGAGACTCTACTCTCCGCAGTAGGGTGATAAGGCCTATGATCCTAGACTACAACTTGACTTATTATATGGCCACAATCCCTGAACTCAAGTCTCTGGCCTGCGAGACCTGATCACTCGCCAACATATGTCGAAGCAGATATGGAGTTAAATGACCTCTGATCTGATCTATAGACAGAAATTGGGTTGTTTTCCTTCTTTCACTTCCTTTCATTAATTCTCCATTCCATCATCTATCTAAAAAGATCATGTAGGATAGATGACTTGCCCTCTAAAAGCCTTGGCTAGTTGTTGCAAGTAATTCTCCTTTCATGACTCCATAGCCCAATGGATGGCACTTTATTGACCTATCCCCTTTGCTGAAACATCCTGCTGCTTTGTTCCTTTTTCTCCCATTACTTTCTCAGTCCATGATCTCATGACCAACTCAGCAACCAACCAACCAAATCATTTTAAAACCCCCTTTTGTGCTTCATAACTAGCCTAACATCTCATTTGAGCTTCAAAGATATATCATTCTTTGTTTTATCGGAGAGATCCCTCTTTGGGTCCAGGAGGGCTAGATCCTAGGGCCCCAAAGTGGTTTGATGTTGTATTATCTTTTGGTATTGCCAAATCTACCAAAACATAGGAACCCCAACATATCCATAGTAGACTGCGCAGTCATAGCCTGGGTTTATACATATATAACAGTCTTCTTCATTTCCTTGTACATGTGTTGTTGAGGCTTACATTGATTTGCTTGAGTGATTGTTTCCTCAAGAATTTGTACTCTCTTCACTGCTATATTATACATTTATTGGCTATCTACATCTTCATGCATTCAAGATTATTAAAATAATGTCGTTGATCCATTTCTTGTTCCTACATTGTTGCAGTCCCTTCATTGAGCCCTTTTTCAAGACAAATAGGTGTGGGAGATCTGTTTAACCCACCTAGAGTGATTTCTTTTGAGCCT